>JAPEVW010000102.1:0-67500 GCA_027921565.1 Artemia sinica | reverse complement strand
AATGCCTTTGAAAAGTATTGCTTGATGTTGGGGTATTCAAAAAGCCTTATAGTAAAGTTGTGGGGGAAAAGATGAGTACTTCAACTTGTAAAATTGGTTTAGGAAGGACATTACGTAAAGAACTTGCTCTGAAAAGATATTATAAAGCCGTTGAAAAGTATTGCTTGATGTTGGGGTATGCAAAAAAGTCGTAAAGTAAAGTTGTGGTGAAAAAGATAACTACTTCAATTTGTAAAATTGGTTTAGAAACGACATTAAGAAAAGAACTTGTTCTGAAATGCCTTTGAAAAGCATTGCTTGATGTTGGGGTGTGCAAAAAGTCGTAAAGTAAAGTTGTGGGGAAAAGGATGGGTACTTCAACTTGTAAAATTGGTTTAGGAAGGACATTAAGAAAAGAACTTGTTCTGAAATGCCTTTGAAAAGTATTGCTTGATGTTGGGGTGTGCAAAAAGTCGTAAAGTAAAGTTGTGGGGAAAAGGATGGGTACTTCAACTTGTAAAATGGGTTTAGGAGGGATATTAAGAAAAGAACTTGTTCTGAAATGCTTTTTGAAAAGTATTGCTTGGTGTTGAGGCATTCAAAAAGCTGTAAAGTAAAGTTGTGGTGGAAAAGATGAGTACTTCAACTTGTAAAATTGGTTTAGAAGGCACATAAAGAAAAGAAGTTGCTCTGAAATGCCTTTTGAAAAGTATTGCTTGGTGTTGAGGCATTCAAAAAGCTGTAAAGTAAAGTTGTGGTGAAAAAGATAACTACTTCAACTTGTAAAATTGGTTTATGAAGGACATTAAGAAAAAAACTTGTTCTGAAAAAATATAATAAAGCCTTTGGAAAGTATTGCTTGATGTTTGGGTGTGGAAAAAAGTCGTAAAGTAAAGTCGTGGGGAAAAAGATAAGTACTTCAACTTGTAAAATGGGTTTAGGAAGAAAATTACGTAAAGAACTTGCTCTGAAATGTCTTTTGAAAAGTATTTCTTGATGTTGGGGTATCCGAAAAGCCTTATAGTAAAGTTGTGAGGAAAAGGATGGGTACTTTAACTTGGAAAATGGGTTTAGAAGGGACATTAAGAAAGGAACTTGTTCCGAAATGTCTTTTGAAGAATATTTCTTGGTGTTGAGGTATCCAAAAAGCTGTAATGTAAAGTTGTGGGTGAATAGGATGGGTACTTCAAGTTGGAAAATAGGTTTAGAAGGGACATTAGGAAAGGAACTTGCTCTGAAATGCCTTTGAAAAGTATTGCTTGATGCTGGGGGCATTCAAAAAAGCTGTAAAGTAAAGTTGTGGGTGAAAAGGATGGATGCTTCAACTTGTAAAATGGGTTTAGGAGGGACATTAGGAAAGGAACTTGCTCTGAAATGTCTTTTGAAAAGTATTGCTTGATCTTGAGGTGTGCAAAAAGTCGTAAAGTAAAGTTGTGGTGAAAAAGATAACTACTTCAACTTGTAAAATTGGTTTATGAATGATATTAAGAAAAAGACTTGTTCTGAAAAAATATAATAAAGCCTTTGGAAAGTATTGCTTGATGTTTGGGTGTGGAAAAAAGTCGTAAAGTAAAGTCGTGGGGAAAAAGATAAGTACTTTAACTTGTAAAATGGGTTTAGGAGGGACATTAGGAAAGGAACTTGCTCTGAAATGTCTTTTGAAAAGTATTGCTTGATCTTGAGGTGTGCAAAAAGTCGTAAAGTAAAGTTGTGGTGAAAAAGATAACTACTTCAACTTGTAAAATTGGTTTATGAAGGACATTAAGAAAAAAACTTGTTCTGAAAAAATATAATAAAGCCTTTGGAAAGTATTGTTTGATGTTTGGGTGTGGAAAAAAGTCGTAAAGTAAAGTCGTAGGGGAAAAGATAAGTACTTTAACTAGTAAAATGGGTTTAGGAAGAAAATTACGTAAAGAACTTGTTCTGAAAAGATATAATAAAGCCTTTTGAAAAGTATTGCTTTATGTTGGGGTATTCGAAAAGCCTTATAGTAAAGTTGTGACGAAAAGGATGGGTACTTCAACTTGTAAAATGGGTTTAGAAGGGACATTAAGAAAGGAACTTGTTCTGAAATGTCTTTTGAATAGTATTTCTTGGTGTTGTGGTATGCAAAAAGTCATAAAGTAATGTCGTGTGGAAAAAGATAAGTACTTCAACTTGTAAAATGGGTTTAGAAAGGACATTAAGAGAAGAACTTGTCCTGAAATGCCTTTGAAAAGTATTGCTTGATGCTGGGGGTGTGCAAAAAGTTGTAAAGTAAAGTTGTGTGTAAAAAGAATGGGTACTTCAATTTGTAAAATGGGTTTAGGAATGACATTAAGAAAGGAACTTGTTCTGAAATGTCTTTGAAAAGTATTGCTTGATCTTGGGGTGTGCAAAAAGTCGTTAAGTAAAGTCTTGTGGAAAAAGATAACTACTTCAACTTGTAAAATTGGTTTATGAAGGACATTAAGAAAAGAACTTGTTCTGAAATGCCTTTTGAAAAGTATTGCTTGGTGTTGGGCATTCAAAAAGCTGTAAAGTAAAGTTGTGGGTGAAAAGGATGGGTACTTCAACTTGTAAAATGGGTTTAGGAAGGACATTAAGAAAAGAAATTGTTCTGAAATGCCCTTTGAAAAGTATTGCTTGGTGTTGGAGCATTCAAAAAGCTGTAAAGTAAAGTTGTGTGTAAAAAGGATGGGTACTTCAATTTGTAAAATGGGTTTAGGAGGGACATTAAGAAAAGAACTGGTTCTGAAATGCCTTTGAAAAGTATTGCTTGGTGTTGGAGCATTCAAAAAAGCAGTATAGTAAAGTTGTGGGTGAAAAGGATGGGTACTTCAACTTGTAAAATGGGTTTAGGATGGACATTAAGAAAAGAACTGGTTCTGAAATGCCTTTGAAAAGTATTGCTTGGTGTTGGAGCATTCAAAAAAGCAGTATAGTAAAGTTGTGGGTGAAAAGGATGGGTACTTCAACTTGTAAAATGGGTTTAGGATGGACATTAAGAAAATAACTTGTTCTGAAAAGATATAATAAAGCCTTAAAAAAGTATTAAAAAATGGGGGCTCAGGGGCCTTTGGGGTGCCGGGGGCCCTTTGGGAGCCTGGGGGACCTTTGAGGACCGGGGACTTCCTTCGGGGTTGGGGTAGGGGGATCGGAGCCCTTTGGGGTTGGGGTATGGGACCTCACGACACTTTTCAAATGGAACTTGTGTATTATAACGACCACAGAGTTTCACCCTCAAATCCTCTTCTAAAACCTCTTCTAAAATCACCTTTTAAAATGTCTCTAACTGTTTCGCCGAAATAATTCCCTAAAATGTCTAAAACTGTTTCGCTCAAATAACCCCTAAACGTAATTTCTGCGTGTTCCTTTTGTTTTTGACATCCCTGCGCTGTCACATTTCAAATTACTAGCAAACCCTTTCCCGCGTTAATCTCTTCATCTCTAAGATCAAAACATTCGCCTGGAAACAATTCTCCTGGAAGAACTCCAAAGACATTAATAAACATTCGTCCGGAAACAATTCTCCTTGGAAATGCATCAAAGACATTAATAGACTTCGCCCCGGAAACAATTACGCAATCATTCTCCCTGGGGATTCCGTGCCCATATTTGGTGTGGGATTGGGACTGACAGCACAGGTGTTCTCCCTAGGGACTCTATGCCCAAATATGGTGTGCTGTTTGTACTGGCACCCCCCTTTCTACTGATATCACTATTAAAGAATAAATGAAACCCAAAACGAACAGACATTAAATAAGCAATCATAGCAAAAACATGCAACAAGTAATAATATAAATGAATAAATAGATCTTAAAGAAATTAAGAAATTAAATAAACAATCAATACAAACAAACATACAATAGGTTTTAATGTAAATTAATAAATAAATCTTAAAACGAGTGGAGCTTAAATTGAATATGCAAATCAAGCTTGAAACGAACAAAAATCACCACAAACAAGAGTTTGGGTATGACCTCCTTCTCTCACTGTAAAAGTCTAAAACCTACTGCGTCATTGGTGCTTTACTGAAAACTATATGCGTCTTGAACAGTATTGGGAAGTATAAACAACATCAAATTGAACATTTGATGAATAATGATATTAATTGTTGAAATATCCATCAGTTCAAGAATTTATTTCACTGCAATTGTATTTTCATTTTCAATACTGTAAAAACTGGAAAAGAAAATATTTGTAATATAATCTGTTTTCAGTTAAGTGCCAATGACGCAGTAGGCTTTTGGTTTTTATTTACAGTTAGGAAAGGAGGCAGTATCCAAACACTTGTCTGTAGGGAAACTGTATTCGGCTTTAACAACTTTAAAAGAGCTAGTAGATTAAACTGAATATTTTATGTATAATGATACTAATTGCTGAAAGCTCATCAGTTAAAAATTTACTATAATTTTGATGTTTATTTTCAATATTAAGTACAAAAGAATACAATTGTCATAAAATTGGTTTTCAGTAAAGCGCCGATGACGCAGTAGGTTTTAGACTTTTACAGTGAGAGAAGGAGGTCATACCCAAACTCTTGTTTGTGGTGATTTTTGTTCGTTTCAAGCTTGATTCGCTCATCTGTTAGCTATCAGATACGTTATATAGAGTTTTATTCCGTGTTCATCTTTTTACAAGTTCAGGTTTCGCTAAAGCTTGACGAAATGGGCATTTCCTTCAAACTCGCTCTCTGTTTTAGGCCATAAGCCACTCTGCAATGTTTTGGTCTTTAAAATAGCAACGTGTGGCATATCTGTCTCCAATAGTTTTGGCTTCGCTGGAGTATCAGTTTTGTCACAGAAAATATGCTAACGTTGCAGTTTCTTGAAACTTGGCAAGTGACATTTATTTAGCTTCACAGATTTGTCAAGAAATCGCCAAGAAGAATTAGTCACTGTGCTACAGCAGGCATATAGACGTAGCTTGGGATTTTATTGGGGACGGGATTTGCAATGCTCACACATGTCCCTTAACTGCATCCAGAAGCAGGTCAGAGCGTATTGGTATTGATGAGATATGTCCATTTATTTGCTCCTTACGACCTAGGGATTTAAATTTATAGACTTTTGGCTACCTCAAGGCTTATATCCACGAACTTAAATTCATTTCCTTAAATTTACACCAAGGGAGATTAAATCACGGATTTCACTGGGTGATTTTTGGAAGCTGGCTAGCTAAGCTGGCTATTTTCACCCAAACTTGGCTTTATGTACACCTCTGATAGTATTCCAGAGGAAAAACAAGTTTCTTATAGAGGCACTGCCTTTCCGTCCTTGCTCTCCTAGTCATTTTTCTATCAAAATAAACCGGTTGAATTTACATATAAATTTCCGAGTTGAACTTGCATACATAATCGAAGGGAAGATATTCTATGCCCCATTCGGGAATAGAGATTAATGCATGGACGACTATAAAATGCTTGAGAAAGCATAAGTTTCAAATGCTTATAACTCATGAAATTCTCGTCACCCTAAAGGTGAACAAAATCTTTACCGCTTTGTCTTATTATAGAGTTGATGAGGTATAGATGCTCGCAAATGCTAGAGCATTAAGTGACTTTCTATGCTAACTATATATAATTAGTTAATCATGTAAATAATTTTCTATGCTAACTGGTTAAGTGACGTTGCGTTAAATATAACCTCTTACACTTAAAGAAGTCATTTCACACTTAGACTGAGGTAAAAATCGATAAATGCATCATAAGCATCGACTGAAATCCTTACATTCATCATTATGACTTTAAAAATATAAAAACATAGAAAGAAGATCGCGATTCAAGGCATGGTCATGCCACTGTCTATTTTGTAGGCACAATTGCGTGCATGTCTAAAAAGAGTGCAAATCAAGGCCAGAGAAGAGGGATTTTTGCTCAAAAAGAGAGCAAGTTCAAATTTACCCCTCTCACTGAGTTGACCACTCCTAAGTTGTTTACAAAAAAATTATAAGTTATCCTGCGATCATTAAACATATTAGCTTTAAATTTTTCAAATGTATTTAAAATAAAGTCAGTAGGGCTCCCTACTTAAATAAACCTCTAAATAATGAGTTAGATAATGATTCTTGGTTTATAGTTAAAAGCTAATGCTCTGCTAGAAAGTTGCATATGTTAATTTGGATCGCTTGGACCATTAACTCAACTATAGTTGACTTCATCAAATATTTAGATAAAGTTTTGTCTCCAGTTAGTCCAAGCGTTTTGAAATAAATGTTAGAGTTCCAAGTAGCTAGTCACGAACTATAGCTGACTTCACTGTAGTTAAGTCAAGCACCGTATCGTAGCAGCAAAAAGAAAAATTCGTGAACATACTTTTATTCGCACAAAATAATTATTCTTCTTCCTCCGCTGGATTTTCTCCTTCTTTCATATTCTTCTTCCAATTTTTGTATGGAATAAGTTGTTTTCTGGGAATATTCCTAAACAGTGGATAGCTTCTTATTTGGCTAATGTACTGCTTTGCTTTAAGTACATTAAGTTTGAGTATATTAATGTGAATAAATGTGAATGAGACAAGAGTTTTGAGAAAGGGATATTTTAGATCATGTGAATCAGTGAAAATAGCCTTTCTGGGTAGTTTAACCCAACAACACAAAGTGCAAATTTAAATTTGCTACTGTGCCAAAATAACATCAATAGCTTGCCAAAATGATAACTCAATTTCAATTCAATTTTATCTACTACAAAATGATATAACACATAGCATCAATCCAAGTGGCTGCCCAAAGAAAGACATAAAAGCACTTGATACTGGATGACCACATATATGACAATCACTTAACAAACAAAAACCTTAACAAACGAACAAAACAAACAATAAATGGAAATAAATAATAATAAATAAGCAACCAAATTATGACCAATCTTTAATCATAAAAAAAGAAAAAAAAATCATCTATGAACCAAGACCCAAAAGTAAATTTTTAAGTTTTCTTTTAAACAAACCAAGGTGCTCCTCCGCCCGAATGCTCACTGGAAGAGAATTCCAACCTTAGGACCTATATTTCTGACAGAAAAACCTGCTCTAGTTCCACTTCTGTATTCAGTGACCAGATTGTCAGCATTGCAGGTACTATAACTATGAAGTGATTTATTTTCTCTGTAAAAACTATGAGATACCTTAGGACTGATACAATTCCAACACTGATACGAGAATATTCCTGCTTGGTAGCCACGAAGTTGCCCGACATTAAGCGCTTTAAGTTTATTATAACATGCCTCAGTTTCATTGACTTTTTCTAAGTATCCACCAATAAGTCATATAGCTTTGTTTTGAAGAATTTGTACTCGTTTAAAATTTGAATAAAAGTTGCTTGACCACAACACACATCCATATGAAATGTATGGGTGGACTAAAGCATTATATAGCAGTAATAAAATTTGTGGTGGTAAAAAATTCTTAAAATTTCGAATTGCTCCAACTCCTTGTGCGACTTTCGTTGCAGCAACATCACTATGTCGTTTCCACGAAAGATTGTAATCCAGGTAGAAACCACGGTATCGCGTTTCATGCACTTGTTTCACTGGCTCCTTCGCAAACAAAATTTTTCCATTAATGTCCTAGGGCTCACCTACTCTTGAATATAAGATAAAGCTAGTTTTCGTAATATTAAACGAGAGTAAGCTTAAACTAGTAAAAATATGGAAACTTTTAAAAACATTATTAACCTTCAAAATCAAACTATGTAAACACCGATCAGAAAATGTTAATGCAATGCCATCAGCAAACGAGGTGAGACAAGAACCTGGCAGATAAAACCTCATCGTATCAACTTTTACCAAATATAGTAGAAGACCAAGCACCGAGCCCTGTGGGACTCCACAAGCCACAGGAAATGGAGCAGAAGTGACACCATCAATCACAACATTAATAAATCTACCATTCAAATAATTTTCAAACCATTTTAAGCATGATCCTTTTATGCCTACACATTCCAATCTTCGCAATAAAATACTAAAATCTACTGTATCAAAAGCTTTTTTTTTAAATCAACGAGGTGAGTAGCAGCATGACTAGTAGAGTGGCCTCTTCGAAAACCAAACCGCGTCTCACTTAATAGGGCATGCTTCATAAGATGACCATAAAGGCGTTGGTGGACCACTTTCTCAAGTATCTTGCAGAACAACGGTAATATTGAGATTGACCTCCAGTTACCCATATCTGACTTCAAACCTCCTTTGAACAAATGTATTACTTTAGCTTGTTTCAAGGCATCTGGGAAGGTGCCTATTGTCAGGGATATGTTAATAATGTGAAGCAAGGAAGGAAGTAGATAAATCATTATAGCTTTAAATGTCCTTAGATTTACACCATCAATCCCAGCAGAATTTGATTTAATATTCTTAGCAATTTTTATAACCTCATCACTTGTAAATTTTTCAAACCGAAACTCCAATCCTTCCCCTTGATTATCCACAAATTCATCTGAAAGAAAATTTTTGGAATCATTTCTAGCACCCTCATGAATTGAAGGTCCTATTTTTGAATAAAAATGACCGAAATGATCGGCGACAACAACTTTATCACTTACAGACGTGCCATTAATCTTAATACAAGGAGAATGGCTTCAATTTTTTCTTCCCATGAATTCAATAATAACCTGCCACGTTGCCTTAGTATCACCCTTGTGCTCACTGAACTTTTCACTAAAATGCTTCTTTTTAGCATGGAGTCGCAGAAAGCTTACTCTCTTTCTTGCCTTTCTGAACTCCTCGAAATTAGTCGGATCCTGAGTATTTAAAGCTTTTTCGTATAGTAGATTTCTTTTATTTCTTTCACTTATATTTTTTTTCAGTTATCCATGGCTTTCATGGTTCATCCTTCTTCTGTCTGACAGCTCGTAAAGGACACGTTTTATCATAAATTGGCTGTAAAATAGACATGAATTTATTGTAAGCAAGGGAAGAATCATCAGTTATTTCCAATACAGTGTCCCAGCTGAGATAGCTCAGTTCCTCGGCAAATTTATTCAGGTTTTCTTTTTTAAGCGCACGCACCATTATTTTCTTTGACCTAGTTTAAACTTTTTTAAGACAAGTTAACTGAGTCACAACTAGGAGATGGTCTGAACTGGGATGCACAACCACATCTGCGCAACTATGATTCAAATAAGCAGAACCAACGAAAACATTATCAATCAGAGTAGCCGAGTGACTTGATATACGGGTTGGAACACAAGCTAAGGGGTAAAGATCAATTGAAATCATATAATTAAAAATATCAAAATTATCAGCTGTAAGATTTAAGAGATATAGTTAAAATCACCCATAAGTATAAAATCCAATCCTGTAGAAGAAATACATCGAAGCAACCCATCAAAACCATCAATAAACTCACCCAGGCGAGCACTGGGTGGCTTATACACCATACTAATCAAAATCTTCTTTTTTTCAACCTCGATTTCAAGAGAAAAACTTTCAATTTTACCTTCAATCCAAATCCCCAAATCATCTCTAATTACATACTTTAAATTTTTCTTTATTAAAAATCCCAATCCACCACGGTTCATAGATGTTCGGTTCCTTACTTAAAAATAATAACCTGGAAAAAAAAATAAGCCTAGAGAGATTGGCCAGAATTTAAAAATGTTTAACAAATACCTACAATGTTAAATTTAGAAGAAGATTCTTCAATCAACTGGAGCAAATCAAAATATACAGTAGTTAGATGGAAATTCCATGAACAAAGGCAAAGGAAATTGCCCCTTCCTATTTCAGATGGTTTAATATACGAACTCTCACGGAGAGGGTTAAAATTTGCAACAGGCAAATCATTACGACCAACTTCGGCCTCCAAATGGTCCTCAATACGAAAAGGAATATTCATAAAACTTGCTAAAGATTGAACTTCAATTAACATCACAAAGAAAATAAAACTGACTTTCAACATAGCAAAGAAGAAAAAAAACACAAAATAAATAAAACAAATGAAAGATGTAAGAAAAAAAAACTGAATACACAACAAAAAGGAAAAGAAACAGAGAAAAAAAAACACAACTAACAAACAAAACCGACTCGAAGATTTAGAGGGTGTCCGTAAGTGATCTGATTCGCACGGGATTTAAGTCACTTTGCTCTCGTTTGAAAATGCGGCCACGATCAGTCCAAACGTTCTTTGCACCAAATCGATCTCTGGCCCCTTCTAGTACCTATTTCTTCACTTTAGTAAGGTATTCACTAACGAAGATACCAGATTTTGCAAGTTTCGATTTTGCTTTATAAACTGCGTAAGCTATATCTTTGTTCCCGAATTTCACCAGAGCCACCGTACTCGGTGTTTGTGTATTGGACGTGGCGTTTAAGAGTCTGAACCGATTCACCGCTAACACGTGTGTAGATGACACACTGCTGACTCCCATTCGTTGTATAACGTTGAGTACTGTTGAGCCTAGACGAGTCTCATGATTTAGCTTTGCACCAAAAAACACCAACGAATCAAGAAGTTTCTCCTGTTCCAAATAATCAATTTTTGCTCAAAACTCTCAATTCTACGCTCCAGAGACTGAATCTGACTTTTCAAACTGTCTAAAAAATTGTGTACTTTTTTGAACTTCCCACTATACTCAAGGGTAATTGAGTCGTAAATTTGCGAAACAATCAGTTCCGTGTCAACGAAGTTTTGTTGTTTTGTGCCGGCTGATTCAGCAACTTTTTCTCGAACCTTTTTTCAATGACTTTAACAATGTCAGTACGAATTTTGTCCAGCTCCGCTTGTGTGGAAACAAGTTGATTGTGGAGAGCTGAGGCATCGCTTGAAACAGTAGCCGTTTTACTCGAGACTTTCCGATCTCTTTTCCTGACAAATTCAAGGTAAATGTCTGGATTGCTCTCGTTTTCCGAAAGGCGTGATTTATGACCTTCTGTTTTCGCTTTGAGGCGTCGGCATAATTATCTTCAAAAGATACAAGATTCTCATATATCAGTACATGAAAATCATGAGATCCGTAGCAAAAAACGGTAAACTTAAGTATAGATTCTTTTGACTTCATAACATTTACAATACGATCTGGCCAAAGTGGATATCCCTTGAACTGCACCAAAGCTAGGTCCCCTATCTTGAACTCCAGCATTTTGAAAACAATTATCCAATATATATATATATATATATATATATATATATATATATATATATATATATATATATATATATATATATATATATATATATATATATATATATATATATATATATATATATATATATATATATATAGATGATCCAAATAGAAACTTATCTTAACGCGGGCAGGCCTACGGAAGCTGTGGTGATCACCTTTGTTGGAATGGTGGCCCAGTGGATCGTGAAATGAATTTCATAAAGTTCAGTAATTCAAAATCAAAATTGTCAGCCAGTGATATCCAAAGAATAAAAAAGTCACTTGTAACTTTAATCCTTTACAGTATTGTGACACTTCCGTAATGAAAATCGTAATCAAATGACATAACATGTCATTTCGATGCATTTGCAATGTCGATCAAGAAGAAGTCAGAACCCATCAATAACTGCACAGAATTTCGTAAATAATAATAAAGTAAATAGACCAAATTCCTTATCAGATCTCCAAATAATGGTTGCGCCATACTGCTTTTGACTTCTTTTTATCGAATTTGAATTTCCAAGTTTTTACTTTTTAATTTGACTTTAGTATACTTCTTCTTAAAAGGTTGGAAAGACTGGAAATACAACTGGGAAACGGGTAGAGATAACAGAGATCATACCAGCTAGCTGTTGTGCCTTATGGACTCAAATAATATAATTCGAAGTTTTTGCTTCGCAAATACTTTTTCTATCATCATTTCGTAAGAGAATGTCAAGAGGCCATAATTAGAAAAAAGAGTACAATTCTGGTCCATGGAGAGAAAGAGTACAATGAGGTAAAAAAAGAGTACATCGCACATGAAAAAGTGCAAGTTGGCAGCTCTGATCCAGAATCCGAAGCAAATGTTATGGATCGTGCCCTCACAAGCACCCATCATATGTAAAATTTTATACCAATTTTTGTTTGCCTTTACTAGAGTCACTTAGTCACGTTGATTTGAATGTTGCGAACCATAATAAATCCCTAAAATATGTATCTTTTTATTTACTAAAAGACAGTCTATGTTTTTTATTAAATCTTATAAATATTTGTTTATGCCGCGTTATATTCAGAATGAATCATCTACGTGTTTAAAATGGTGCTCAAAAACACATTGCCATGGAAAAATCTTGAGTTTTTTTTATGTAAGATTAATGCACTTGGCTAACAGGAATATCCCTTGTCCGGAGAAGATATCTTTTTCTGCATAGGAGGTATTCAGGGGACTGCTGCTGGGTCCAAACACCAGTAAGATTAGATACAAAAAACTTTTTTCAAATGAAAGTAAAGAGCAACATTAAAACTCGAAAAAAGCAGAAATTATTCCGTATGTGAAGGGGGTGCCCCCCTCAATAACTTTCTAAAGCTCATAACACTTTTAAAAAAAGCTTCCTATTCTAATTAAACGGCTCTTGTGTTTCAGGAGTCGTCTTAAAAAAAATACTACAAACAGTCAAACTTTAGCGTAAAGACCAAGGTATTGAGAAGGGGGGGGAACCTTTTTATATACGGAATAACTTCTGTTAGTTTTGAGTTTTAATGTTGTTTCTTACTTTCAATTAAAAAAATAAACTTGTTTTTATTTAATTTCTTATCGTTTTTTAAATAATGCCGTTAAATCTAGCTCACCCTCCATGAAGAATCCCCTCCCCTCATGGGAAACTCCTTCGTGGAAAGCTCCTCCCATGTAAAATACGCCCCCCCCCTGTAAAATTCCTTACAGACAATTTTATCCTTGCTGAAAATCCTCCTTCTAAAATGTCTTGCAAAAATTTCAGCCTGAAAAATTCTCCTTAGCATGCTTTCATTTGAAAAGACTTTAAGTTATATTCGTTTTTCCGATCACTCTGGAAATCTTCTTTCCATGGAATTATTTCCCAGAAATCCAAACACACTGAAATTTTCCCCCAGCCAATTCTCCCGGACCATCTCAACATGCAAAATTGAACAGGAAAAGAAAAAATACGAAAAGGAAAAAGAATTTTGTATAGGAATTCTGTCAAATCCCCCCTGTTTAAAATTTCTCCTGGAAAGCTCAACCCGAAAATTTTACTCCACAAGGAAAATCATCCCCATGGAAACCCACCCCAAGAGCAATATCTACCGTCACCCGAGAAATATCTGTATACCTCCCAATAGCAAATACTATACGTAAACAATGGACAAATTTATGACTTAAAGACCTATCCCCAAAGGCAGGGTTGGGTCACGTTATCTCCAAAGGCATAGTTTTGGGACTTTTCAACTATGTTTAACAAAATGGCTATCTCAAAATTTTGATTGGATGGTTTTGCGAAAAAGGGGCGTGGTAAGAGTTGCACACCAATATTTTTGGTGACTTAACAAGGAGACTAGAAATTTTAATTACCTTGCAAATGAGCCATTATACGATATTCTGTAGGGGAACCCCCCCCCCCCCCTACAAAAAAAATACCAAATAAAAACTCATCCATCATCTTTCTTCTGGAAAAACAAAATACAAAATTCCAAATTTTTGCAAATAGGAGCTTGAAACTTCTACAGTAGGATTCTCTGATACGCTGAATCTGATGGTGTGATTTTCATTAAGATTCTTGGACTTTCAAGAGTGTTTGCCCCTTTTTCGAAACTCAGGCAAATTTACTCAGGCTCGTAGCCTTTTATGGGTAACACTAAGCTTAATGAATCTTGTATATTTGGAATCAGCGTACTATTTCAATTGTTTTAATATGTTTATTGATATCAAAATTTTGTTTTTTAGAGTTCTTTTACTATTGAGTTTTGTCGCTCTTTATTTACAGTTCGTTACCATAGGCTGTTTAATGAACGCTTTGCTATACGGTTTATAAAGAATCGCTGTAGGGTTTGGGATAATCACTGAAATTCTGCATCGTTTGTAATCCATTTGGATGTTAAGGACAAAGTGAAATTCCCTGAGTATGGAATTATTCCCTTAGGATTTCTTTTGAAGGGTGAAAGAATTTTCTACGGGGATATTTTTTCATTGTCTCTTATGAGAGAATTTGATAGGAAATTTCGTGCTCAAAAGAAAATCCATATTCATTGAGAAAGAAGTAGATTGATCTGGGTTAGGAAGGGCTTTTTGTCCTGCAGTGCCGCAGTGGGATGGGTTTTGGCTTGGTAATACGGGGCCCGAATTTTGAAATCATCTGCATCAACTTGTTGCAGGATCCGGAATTTGAGTTCTGTGAAGATATTGTGCGAAAACGCCTCCATATTAATCCAAAATCCTTAAGATTTCAACGTTTCAGAACAGTGGTTGGCGCACTAGACTCGTAAATAAACAGCCTTTGGGACGGAAATTTGATTCCTGATGTCGTCAATCATTGAATTGGGAACGAGGGTTAATAGCTTGACTCTCTAAGCCTATCCAGGGTCGACTCAGGTTAAATAATACCGGGAGAAATCCGGGGAAAATAAACGAGAAGTGTGTTTCCGATCATAGGATGGTTGGCCCCTACTCCCCATTACACTTCTTGGCTGAAGGGCCAGTAATTGGAGATCAGCACCACCGGTAGTGACTGCGAGGTCCAGTGTCAAATGTTTTGCCTTTTTTTTTACCATTAAAACTCTCAACTTTTCCGTGTTCAAATCCATAGAAAAAAGCGGATGTCTGAAGTGCATAGTGAAGTCACATAACAGCCTAAGACAGAAAATGTCTTTTAAAATATAAATAATTTCAAATGTTGAAATGATTAAAACATAAATACGTGTAATTGAAGAGCTTTCCTTTCAAGGAAACTCGATTCATTTGAATGAACCATTAACCGCGATAGTTGAAGCCGTATTTAAGTGGCTGTGTTTTGGCGTAAAAAGAATACTAAAGTATTTGCCTTAATTCACGTGAGTTCCACTGTCCATATAAATGAGACAGTGGAATCGCAAATTCAAATTTGCAATCAACAGAAAGCTGCTAGACTGATGATTGTGCTTCGGCAAGAGCTAACAAGACTATGAAAGCAATTCCCAGACCGCTTGTGGACAGTGCTCTTATCTATTGGTTTTAGCCCTAAGTTCAAACTATTACGGTCACGGCTCTTAAAGGTAACGAACTTGACTATTTCTCTTATTTCTCATATAAATAAATCCTTGGAGCAAATAATATTATTAAAAACACTGCCAGAACGACACTCCAGAAACAATAAATATTTTGCTGCGCCATAAGACAAGTAGTTTGCTGCGCCAAGTTGATTAGAATCATGGAGGTGAGGTTATTTCATGCTTATTTCCATTTTTCAGGCGATTTTCATCACAGTTTTTATGCTAGACTGTCTATCAAGCCAGTGTCGCTTTCCATTGACATTCATGAAGGACGTTTTTCTGTTAAGATACGGCTTGTCGCAAATATCTATCTTGAATCATTAAAGATTGTGCTTAGTATCATATTCCACAGAAATGTCCCGATGCTTCAAATACCCCCTTCCTTTGATAATCCTCTCAAAGAAACCCCGGTTAGTATCGAATAATAGATTTTAATTGAGTTCATTGCTCTTTTGGCTGAGCCCCAAAATTTGGATTTAATTTTGGTTTGATTAGAATTCATTTCTGGCCTTTTAGTTTTTTTTTAGATAAAATATGTAACTAAAATGTTTTTATTTCAGGGTAACAGAGTGCGCACAGATTCAAGATGCTCAGCCACGGAGTTGCCTCCTATGAACGGTGGTAGTCGCCAAATGTCAGCACTGTCTGTGAATATGTTTGAAGCTATACCAGAAAACGACGAACTTCCAATTAATTATGTTACTTCACTGCCAAGTATTCAAGTGTCTCCTAGTGATGCTGTAATTTACGAGTTTAATGAAAATGGCAAACCAAGAGGTGAATCCTTCCTCAGAAATGATAGCAAGTTGAGCATTGCGCATAGCATGGTCTCAAGAAGGAGTTCACGAGCATCTCGGGCTAATTTAGACGGATCACGACCCTTATACAGAGATGATATTTTCTACAGCGCTAGTCTTCTAAGGCTACCTCAGTACGCAGCAGCTCAGGTAAGCTGATATTAAAAATTAGATTATCCTGCACTAGCGCTAGGGTAATTACCAACTATTGGAACCTAAAAACATGGCTCCGAATTTAAATTAAAATAGATTGACTTATAGTTGATTAATTAAGAAAGATATATACCCCTGAAATATTTGTAAATCACATGTTTTGGAAAAATACACATTTCTGTATAAATAATATTGACATCTAATTTTTAATTTCTCGATGTAAATTTTCTTAATTAATGACCAACCAGCTGTTACTGAAAACCCCAAAACACGGTCTATAACTGATGATAATTTAATTATAATTGAAAATAAAAAAAAAAACGCTAATAAGATATCTAGTGGCGAAATGTTAATAGGCCAGTTACAAGTAAATTACCCTAGATTTTTGAAAGTTTTGAATTTTTGTAAAGTAAATCTGGCAGAACATGTTGAATTATTGACACCTGATTCTGGTTTCTAAAACAATGCCCAAATACCATTCCTTTATTATGCCTGAGTCATACCGTAGTCATGCCTGTTCTTGAATGAAAAAAAAAACAACAGGTTTTTCATCTAAGAGTGAGGAGAAACATTAAAAACTTAAAACGAACAGAAATTATTACGTATGTGAGGGAGTTGCCCCTCCTCGTTACCTCGCTCTTCACACTAAAGTTTTTTAGCACTTTTAAAAAAGCTTCTTATTGTTCTAATTAAACTATCCTTGGGTTTCAGGAGTCGTTCTTAAGGAAATGGGACAAAAAGTCAAACTTTGTCGTAAAGAGGAAGGTATTGAGGAGGGGACAACCCCTCATATACGTAATAATTTCTGTTTGTTTTAATGCTGCTCCTTACTTTCAATTAAAAAACTTGTTCTTTTAATTTAATGTCGGATCATTTTTTAAATAATGCTGGTAAAGCCGTCTCCCCCTTAAAGGAAAAATCACCTCCACGAGAAGATCCTCTAGACTTGTGACTTCCAATGTGGGGCGCTTGCCCCACCGGTGGGGTATGGTAAAATTTTGGTGGGTCGTGGGCAGGCGAATGATGTCACATTCATTTGCATTTAAAGAGCAAAAAAAGATGCATACTAGCATTGCAATGACACCATACATTGTATAAAAGATGTTGCATTCAGACAATATTTTTCATTAGTATAAAATATTCCTAGAGGACGACCCGAAAAAAGGTACCAAGTTAATGGTCTCTTAAGCTTTCTTTGGGTAACAAGCAGAATTTTTAATAACAAGATTTAAATATCACGAGGGGGGCACCAGGATTTTAGAAATTCTTAAATTTCTAAGCCCCAAATCGTTCGGAACAACTATTCTGGGCAATTTAATCCTGGTGAAAATTTCTTCCGGACAATTACCCTTAACATTTCCGCACGTAAAATTGATTCGGAAAAGACAAAGTAAGAGAAATTAAAAGAATTTTTGTATACAAATTCTGGAAAATTTCCCCAATGCAAAATCTCCCCCTAAAAGTTTACCCCCCCCCCCTCCGGAAAATTTCCTCCTCACGGAAAATTCTTCCAGCAGAAAATCAGCTCTCCCTCAACCGAAAACTGTATGCACGCTTCCCAAAAATAGATACTATACGTAAACAATGGGCAAATTTTACAACTTAAAGACCTTCCCCCAAGGGCTATGGGGTCATGTTTTATTCAAAATCACAGCTTTTGGACTTTTCAACTATGATGAATAAAATGACTATCTCAAAATTTTAATCGAATGACTTTGCGGGAAAAGGGGCGTTGGAAGGGGGATAGCTATCCTTTAAACTTTTTAATCACCCAAAAAGGGCGCTAGAACTTTTACTTTCCTTTTGAATGAAATCCTTGCCTATATTCTAGGATCATTGGATCGATGAAATCACTCCTGGGGAAAAAAAGAACAACGAATAAACACTCATCCGTGGTCTTTCTTCTAGCAAAAAAAAAAAAAAAAAAAAAAAAAAATCAATTTTTCCAGATGGGAGCTTGAAATCTCTACTGTAAAGTTCTTTGATACGTTGAATCTGATTATGTAGTTTTCATTATGATTATTTAACATTTAGTGGGTGTTTCATCCTTTTTTCGAAAATCAGGCTTGTGTTTTTGACGGGTAACACTAAACTCAATGGGTCTGATACATCAGCATAAAGGTTCAATTTCTTTGATATATCTATTGATATCAAAATTTCGTTTTCTTAGAATTTTGGTTGCTATTGAGCCACTCCTTACTTACAGTTCGTTACCACGAACTGTTTCAAAGCCAAGATTCACTAATGCCAGGTTTTTTTTTCTTTTTTTTCTTTTTTTTATTTTAACGCCACACTTGGACTACAGAATTGAAAAATAGAAATGACAAGCAACTAATTTGAAAAGCCTGTATCAACACTATTTTGTTTCAACTATTGCCAGATAATACTATGTCTTTTGCCAAAAATGAAATTACAGGTATAAAAACTTCTGTTCCAAGCTTGCATATTTTCTATTTCCAAAAAAATCAAATCTTAAATCTTAACTCTGGATGGTCAAACATAAATTGTGTGCTTAAAAACAAATATAGTTCAACTCGCGAAGTTACGAGTGGAAAGCATAATTAACGCTTTAATCGTGCGTAATGATATGACGCCTTGACATAAAGCAAGACAGTATAGCCTAGGTAGTATTTTGTATGTTGGGTAGGTTTATATACCAAGATGTATACCGCAATGAATTACAACTTCCTTGCATTTCCTAACTGACAATCACTGACATTGGTGTCTAGTCGTAGTAAAATTAAATTCGTTCTTCGGTACGTGGGTCGGGCTTTTTTGGATCTAAAGTCGGTGCTGTAGCTTGCTAATTTTACTACACAAGAAATTTATAAGTATCCAGAAACAGGGATGCTAATTGCTAATTTTGGAGAAATCAATCGGAAAAATCAATAACGCAATTTAGATGGCGCGACGGTACTTTTGAGTATTTTGGTTACCAGTTGGAGTTGGATCATCGCTTACCAAAACTGTTACACTACAGAATCAGAAGTCAATAGCATATGTAGACGAACATAAGGCACACATATTTTTTGACACGTTAGAATTGAACTTTTGTTTTTTCTAAAAGTGTCGGTGGCTGTTCTGCCTTATATACACAAAGATACTACCATGCTATCTATTTCATATATTGTCAAAGAGCAAGCACCCATGTGGACTTTGATGCCTCTGGGTCCCATAATTTGCGAGCTGCAACTCTAATTTTATATAGAAAGAAGCACGAACACTGGTACCAAAGGCCTGAATTCCAGGAAATGTCGAGTTTAGTTAATATAAATTCTTTGACTCGGACTAAGTCAATTATTATGGTTTAAAATAGTCCAACTAAAAATTGATGTCAAATTTTCTTTTTATTTCATTTTGACAAAAGATAATTGTATTTTCGTAATATCGTTTATTGGGAAAATCATTGCCGCTTGTACACAATACAATTGCATTTAATTCAAATAAGTTGTCAGATAAAATGAGTTTATATTTTTTCTTTTAACTATTATTTTTCCCAGCCAAAAAAATTAAATAATTTTTTTTTTTTTAGAGGTATAAGTCATTTAAACTAACGGAAAAGTGAGAAAAATACGAGAAAAAAAATTGGTTAGCCCAAGGGTTTTTATTTCTATGTTAACTTAGCATTTTCGGCCGTAAATAAGCGTATTATGACAAGGTAAGGGCAGTTATCAAAAATGGAATGTAAGAAAGACTTGTTTTCTCAAATGCTATAAAAATGATAATTGAAAACATAGAGAAATTATAAAAATAAAAGTGACCTAGCATTAAAACAATCTTGTATAAAATAAAAATAAAAACGAGAGCCATCGTAGAGCGTAATTGGAAAATTTAGAAACGGAAGAAAGAAGAGCCGATTTCCTTGCACCCCCCCCCCCCCACACATTTTATGTATGCCACATTTTCATCAGACCACATCAGATCACATTTATCAGACCGCATTTTATGTATGCATTTGAATGGTGGCTTAATTCTACTTGATTGTGAAAAATCAAGGAATGACTTATAAAAATCAGCATACTTACCAGATAATAGACAAGGGCAGAAAAAGTCTAATTAACATTTGTAAATAGTAAACGAAATGTAAATCAAAATGGAACAATATGTTGTATAGAGCCTATTCAATCAATCAATCAATTTATTTATAGAGTGAAAAAATTACAAAGCTTTAGACCCCCCCCCCCCACAAAGGCTCTTTGGCCTGTAAGAATGGGATACTAAAAACTACATTACATAATAGCACTAGAATCAAACAGAAAGACAAGACATTTTTTAAAATAAATAAACAACAAAAAATGCCATGCCACTCAAAATAAGTGGATTAAAGAAATTGAAAAGGAAAGCTAGGGGAGGGGGGGGGGAGAAGGGAGGAGAGAACTAACTCTCTAGGCATAGGAGGTGGTCGGTTAGCTCTTTTTAAAATTGCACATAAGAATGACATAGCAGGATTTTTAATAGGTCGGGAATTCCAACCGGAGGCACAACATAAAACTGGATTAAAATATGATCTTATGGGTTTAGTTTTAAGAATAAAAATATCCCTATCATTTCTGAGAGAAGAAGAAACAGAAAATTCCTTTCGGAGTTCAGAATTTAAAAGATATATTTGTTTTCAAGAAGTTAGAGAGGAGTCCATGAAAATACTTAAAGATTAAATAAGACGAAAAAGAAAGATGTATGTCGATTGACCATACAATAAATTAATGATGAGCTGGAAATAAGTATTTTTCAAAATAACGACTTAGATTGAGTTGGAATTTGTATTTTGGGCATAGTAACACAGCATTAATTTCTGTGCACTGTGCATTTTAAAAGTACCAGCATTGATTTGGTGTCACTCGATAAGCTAATTAAATCAGAACCAGCGTACTGCAAGACCCATTATTAAAAATATATATATATATTTTTTTAGTTCTTTTTTTACAGAAAAGATTTATCTCTTGGGGCTTACTATTTTCAAAATGACGAGGGATCCGCAACGTTTGGTTGATAGCACATAGATAAAATCATAGTATTGGTCCCGCAAGCCTCTTTTTGGCAATGCTAGCCAAAGGCAGCTGAAACACGTTAATTCCTGGTTGACATAAATCTAGTCACGTAAATCTTCTTGGAGTTTTTTTTTTTTTTTTTTTTTTTTTTTTTTTTTTTTTTTTTTTTTTTTTTTTTTTTTTTTTTTTTTTTTTTTTTTTTTTAACTGTATGACATTGAGTTTTCATTAAGTGACTTATCTAGTAATTGAATTTTCACTAGAATGTTCCTGCTTGAGTTCATGTTGAGCCTTACGATAGTGTCAAACTATAGGAACTGGCTAGATGTAAATGTCTAGCAAGACATCTTATCGCCAGACAGGAAAGGATAGCTAGACTACATAGGAACACAACTTTAAATAACATTTTTTATCTTATTTCTGTTTTTTCCTGTTACTATTTAAAATCTCCTAATTATTTTACTGCATTATATTAAAACCCTACATTTAATTTCAAATAAAAGCAAAATATTGTAGAATAAAGCAAGCAATGTCGAATATTCCAAGAGGAAATGTTTCCTCAAGCTTGTCCTTTCCATGTCTAGTTGATGTTTCCTATAAGGCCTTCCAGTGATAGATCAGCGTTTTCACTTCTATTGATTCCTTTGGAAGAACTCATTTGGTCTCTTCACAATAAATCTGTTGATTGTCCATATTATCAGAGACAAAAAACCTTGTTATTGTAATAAATGCAATCCCAGCTGAATACGACAAGTTATAAACCAGAATAGCACTTAAGGTAGGCATATCAAACATGCTCATTCCTGCACTCCTTTATAGTTTTTTGTCTACGAATCATCTTGTTTAAATAGAATTTTGCTGCTATTGATTTTCAATATGATATCGTAGTTGATTTGGTATATGTAGGGAGGACATCCATGGAATGGGTATTAAAAACAGAAAGAAGTCAAAAAGATAAAATAATGAAAGTAAAGAGCAGCGTAAAAATTTAAGAGCAGAAAGTATACTATTTATGGGAAATGGGCAGCCGCCACTCTAATCCCTCTGCTCTTTACGGGAATCTTTAAACAAGTGCTAGATCTTGCTCTCAAAAAGCATAAGCTAAGCTTTGAAGTAGAGAGTGAGTGGTTTTGGGAAGAACGTTAATCTCCCTTTCCTCATGTGGAATACAATTTCTGCTTGCGGTTCGTCTCTGTTAAACGAAGCACACCCAAGAAGTGAATTTAGGCTACTCCTAATGAAGCTGGCTGGCTGGCCCCCAGCCCCCCATTGCATTTCCTGGCTGAAGGGCCACGAAACGGAGATCAGCACCGCCGGTTTGGACCTTAAGGGTCTAGTGCCGCATCCTTTACCTTTACCCTTTTACTCCTAATGAAATATACCAAAACATGATGATAATATAATACTGTAGAAACAAAATTATGGAAACTACGACAAAAAATTATGGAAAGAAGGCCGTGCAGAACGTATTACATTAAATATCGAACTTAACCCCTGACCACTTCTATATATTAAATATTTAATTAAAATATACAAACATCGTGATTTTCTCACTCACAATAAGTAATTCGTAACCAATCACAGAGAGACAAACCGGTTTCTGTCAAATCTTACACAGCGTAATTCTTGAGTGTGTTTTGTTGAACAGACAAGTACCCTACTTGCTATGAAACTGAAATTTGCTTTTTAGTTTCAATCGAGAAAACCTGTTATCTTTGCTCATTTTTACGACGCTCCAGCTGTAGTTGAACATATTCAGCAAACTCGAGATGAATGAGGTCTTAGTGAGCAGAATATCTTCCAAAACTATAATTACATTTTCTATTGGCTATAGGGGTATTCATTTGTTCTTTCATCTTCTGAGATCCATAGATAGCGGGTATTATGCCCACAAACAAAAACATTAAAGTCTCTTAAAATAGATTTAATTGGAGTTTTTAGTATACTATTGGTTTTGTTTGCCTTTCAGTGCTTTAAAATTAAAATACGTATATATAAAAAAAAATGAATAACATTCAAGTTGTATGGGGAAAGAAAATAATTCTTTGCATCCTGCTTTAAATCAGGATAAATTTAAAAACAGGACATCCACTGATTTCTCATCTGTGGCCAATTAATTCATCCAGTTGAGTAACAACAGGGCACATGAAGCTAAATGGCTTTTATTTCTTAACAGCTGATCTGTTTGTGCAAGTATAACGTATGGGAGGCTTCAAGTCACATTGTGTGGCTGCGGCTCAAAGAATCCTATTTTAGTTTTAATAATCCTTTTCCAAGGTATTTTTCGCTTTTTCCCACTAAAGTTGAACCTACCAAAGTTTGTTTAAAATTGTGTCCTTCTTGTACAATTAAATATATGAGTCAGCATCATATATATTATATATGTTATATATTATTATTATATATTATTATATTATAGTATCATTATTATATTATATTACTATATTATTATTATATTATATTATATATTATTATATATACTATATAAATTATATATATTATATATGACGAGGTTTGTATAAATTAGAACGAATTTTTACAAATTTGTACCAATGAAAATGAAAAATTTAACCCAAATAACACTCAAACATTCAAAACAGAATTAGTCTTGACTAAAGTTCATGCAAGGCCATAATTGTGCATTTCCGTCTTAGCATAGACATAAGTCTACATTATGTTTTGTCGCAGTCAATGCTGTTAAACGAATTTTATTTTTCTTAATGGTGAAATAAAAGGGGAAACCCTAATTTTGTTTGTGCTGCTTGCTACACATGAGATCTGCCTGCTCATATGTATTTTGTCCAAGCATTTAGCCAAGTTAGAATTTTGATTACTTGGCACGGCATTAAAACTAATTTCACGGAGCTGGTTTCTTTTGGCATTGCAAAACCGTTTGTTTCAAGTTCAACGATACAGTTGTAAATGTAATGAGTATGTTACTAGGATCAAAATCCAACAAAAAATACTTTTTGAACACCTTTCCTCGGTTTCATACAGATGATCCTATTCTCTTCCTTTTTTTATGGATTACATATTTTTTTTTCTCTCCTCTTTGACAAGATTTAAACATTGAAATTTAATCTCTTATCGTTATTCGTTTTTAGTCAATACCATGAAAAGTCTTCTACTTTCTCCTTTTATTTATGGATTTGATTTTTCAATTTTTTCTATGTTCCATAAGATTCAAAATAAAATATTACTATTTTCGTTATTTTTATTTTACTCAATTTTATGATGATTTTTAATTTTTTTTGAATGAAGGATTTGAAAATTGAAATATTTCTTTCATTATGTCTTTACTACTGCTTTCTCCTTCTTTATCCGTTGGTTTTTGTTCTTTATTTTTTCTTTGAAAGTAGTTTTGGTTCTTTTTAAGTTTGACTTATTATATGACTTTATTTCTCATCGTCTTCAGTTCTTTTTCATCAATTTCATTTTTTTTCGTGATTGTTTTCATCAATCAATTTTTTTTTCGTGTTTCTAAAATTTGAAAATTAAAATGTTTCTCTTTTCGTCTGAAACATCTGGAAGGTTCCCACTGTCAATCTTCTAATGGTATGAAAAAGTTATTTCCTAGCAAAAAGGACTTCTGTACTTGGCATTAAATTAACGATTCCTTCAGTATCTCCTAGGTGCAAAACTGTATTAAGTAAATTAGAATATCAGTAAAAGCAGAAAATAAAGTAAGAGTTATGTCTGCAATAATTCTAACTAACTCTACCATGGATACACGTTCATAAGTATAATCTATAAGTGTCAGAAGTCCGTCCATGTCACGTATTTCTAATATTTGTTTTTAAAGGGCGGTCACGTAGAAATTTAGACAGCTACGTTTCAGGGAGGGGGGTCATTTGAAAAGCTAAGGAAAATATACAAAAGACATAGGATGTCACAGAAAATAGCAAAATTCTTCAGATTTCGCGTAGAGTTGATAAGGCCTGAACCCCCCCCCCCTCCATTCTTGTTCATAAATATAGCACGATCTTTGACTGTACCCATCTATCCGCTGTGTATGGAGGGCGTGCACATAGGAATTTAATACAGGGATATCAGCTACGTTTCAGGGAAGGGGGGGGGGGCATTTGAAAAGCTAAGCAAAATAAACAAAAGACATAGGATATAAAAGAAAATAGTAAAATTCTTCATATTTCGTGGGGAGTTGGTATTGCCTGAAATCCCCCTCCATTCTTGTTCATGAACATACCATGATCTCCGACTATACCCATCAATCTGCTGCGAAACTATAAATAAGAGCATTTTGATTATTTGGAATTAGCAAAAATGGTACTTGTTCTTAATGGGACTTGGATGTTCTTAAGTATCCCTGCTCTATTATAAATCTTAATTTGGCAAAAAAATCGTTCAAAACCGAGTCAGAGGATTTCCTATTATGTGTGTTTACCCAATAATGTTGGTCCAAATGAATCCTAGGAGATTGAGTTCGAATGAATCGTTAGCTTATTATACGTATTCTGTGAATAGGCGGACTTACCAAGGATCAATTCCGATACAAAACCTCTTTGGATTCAAAATGGAATGATTTGGCTTCTTAAACCCAAAATGTGATATGCGGCCCGACGTAAAACTGAAAATGCGCTTCGCTGTTTTTTATTATTCTAGAAACTGGTTTTTAAAGCAGGATGATGTTTATTTTTAACAGTCAAAGGTTAGCATAACGATTTTGATATCTAAAGCTCCTATTTTAAGCGTTTTCTGTGAGTAATAACACATTTCGGTTAAATAATGTATTAACCAATACAGCACGTCTTGAAAAAAAAATGCATAAGTTTTGTTATATCACGAGAACTAAACAAGATACGGGAAATGGATGAAAACAATCAATAAAACATATTTAACAAGCTAGTGCAGTAAAAATAGGGCAGGGTTAAGAAAGGGTAATAACAACCTTTTCCTCCGGTGCCCTAAAAAAAAGTATTGGTTTTTATTTTATTTTCAATTGTGTATCTGAGAGCCAACACAAATTCTTGGCTAACATTACTATTACTACGAATGAAAAACGGCTGTGCCAAGCCGCCTGAGACAGACACACCTTCAAATAAAAACACAGCTTTGCTAATATTGATTGAGAATTTCTTTAGCCAATCAAATCCTTTTTAAAGTAAATTATATAAAAAAACAAGTTTTCTTAAATGAAAGTAAGGAGCGACATTAAAACTTATAACGAATAGAAATTATTCCTTATATGAAAGAGGCTGTCCCCTCCTCAACGCCTCGCTCTTTACTCTAAAGTTCTTTATTGTTTTAAAAAATACAGTTGTGAGAAAGAGCCAACTTTAGCGTAAAGAGCGAGGTGTTGAGGAGGGGACAGCCCCTTTCATATATGGAATAATTTCTATTCGTTTTAAGTTTTAATGTCGCTCCTTACTTTCAATTGAAAAAACTTGTTTTTTTTTATTTAATTTCTGAACGTTTTTGAATTAATGCAGGTTTTGATTTTGGCTCACCGTATATGAATCATTAAAACGAAATTTGCATTTTATTATTATTATTTTTTTTTTTTGATAAGTGGCTTTCTCGAAAGTTGTTTAATTTTCTTTACGAGCGTTTTATTAGTAACCTAATAAATATACGTAACTTACGAATTAACTTACGTGACGAACTTCTATATTCATTTATTTTAAATGTGTATATTAAGGGGTTTGCCCCCTAGTCAATACCTCGCTCTTTACGCTAAAGTTTCAATATTGTTCCAATTCTTTAAAAATGACCCCTTAATCACAAAGGCCGCTAATTAGAGTAAATAGCTCGTACGAAAGTACTAAAAAAAACTTTAGCGTAAAGAGCGAAGTATTGACTAAGGGGCGAACCCAGTCATAAACGTAATAATTTTTGTTCGTTTTAAGTTTTTATGTTGCTCCTTACTTTCAGTTGAAAAATTTGTTTTTTTTTTAATTTAATTTCCGATCCTTTTTTTAAATAATGCTGGGAAATCCAGCGCCCCTTCATAGCAATGTCCCTTCCCCCATGAAAATTTCCTCCATGGAAAGATCCTCCCAGGTAAACCCCGCCCCCCCCCACTACCAGAAAAAATCCCCCCGAAAACGTCTGTATACTTCCCAATAACCAATACTATATGTAAACATTGGGCAAAGTTCGTAACTTGCAGCCATTCCCCCGGGGACTGTGGGATATTAAGTCATCCTCAAAGACATAGTTATTATATTTTTTGACCATGCTGAACAAAATGGCTATCTCAAAATTTTGATCGGGTGACTTTGGGGAAAAATGAGCGTGGTAGGGGGCCTGTTTGTTCTCCATTTTTTTGGTCACTGAAAAAGGGCACTAGAACTTTTAATTTCCGTTTGAATGAGCCCTCCCACGATATTCTAGGACTACTGGGTCAATACGATCACCTCTGGGAAAAAAAAAAAAAAAAAACAAAAAAAGGAAATAAACACGCATCCGTGATCTTTCTTCTGGTAAAAAATACAAGATTCCACATTTTTGAAGATAGGAGCTTGAAATCCCCTATAATAGGGTTCTCTGATACGCTGAATCTGATGGTGTGATTTTCATCAAGGTTCTATGACTTTTAGGGGATGTTTCCCCCTTTTTTTCGAAAATCAGGTAAATTTTCTCAGGCGTGTAACTTTTCATGGGTAGAATTGATCTTGATAAAACTTATATATTTGAAATCAGCATAAAAATATGATTCTTTTGATGTATCTATTGGTATCAAAATTCCGTTTTGTAGAGTTTCGGTTACTATTGAGCCGGGTCACTCCTTACTTACAGTTCGTTACCACGAGCTGTTTGATTGTTGATGCTTTGAACAGCAGTACTAAAACTGGTAATGCGGCAAAGCACGGTGACTAGTTCCTACTCTTGATGGATAAGTCATGACGGAGGAATTAAATAAAAGAAAAAAAAGCAAGTTTTTTCGATTGAAAGTAAGGAGCTATATTAAAACTTAAAACGAAAAAAGTCAAACTTTAGCGTAAAGAGGGGGGATTGAGGAAGGCTAAAACCCTCATATTCGGAATAATTTCTGTTTGTATTAAGTTTGAATGTTGCTTCTTAATTTCAGGTGAAAAAGAATTGTCTTCTTTTTTATTTAATTCCTGATCGCTTTTCAAATCAGGCCAGGAAATACCCCACTCCTCCATGGAAAATTATCTAATGAAAATCTCCATGCAGAAAATTAATTCTCCTCGAAAAATTTCCGAATAATAAATATTATATGTAAAACTGGGCAAATTCAGTAGCTTACAGATCTGTCTCTAGGGGCTGTAGGGGGTCATATCATCCCCAGAGGCACATTTATTGGACCTTTCAACTATAGTAAACCAAATAAATATCTAAGAAATTTTATTGGATGTTTTTTGGGCAAAAAGGGGCGTTAAAGGGTGTCTATTTGCCGTCCAGTCTTTTTGTTCACTTAAAAATTGCACTAGTACTTTTAATTTCGGTTTGTATTAGCTCTCTATCGATCATATAGGACCACTGGTTTGATGCAATAAAACCCTGGGGGAAAAACTAGTAAACACGCATCCGTGATCTTTTATCTGATAAAAAGTACAAAATTCTATATTTTTGCGCATAGGAGCTTGAAACCTTTATTGTAGGGTTCTCTGATATGATGATGTCATTTTTCAGTTGGATTGCTTGACTTTTTGGGAGTGTTTCCCCTCGTTGTCAAGAATCAGGCAAATTTCCCTGGCCCTTAGCTTTTGAGGGGTAACATTAAACTCAATGAATATTTTGTACTTGAAATTAGCATAAAAAAAACGAATTATTTTGATTTATTAATTGTTACTGATATTTACTTTTTTAGAGTTTTGGTTGTTATCGGGCAGATTCGCTCCTTGCAGTTTGTTACCACGAACCGTTTGATTAATGGCTGCTGATATTTCTTTAGATACCAAGTTTGTTCTTTGCGTTTCTACGAATATTTATAGATATAGCCAAGCATATTGGGGTATGCAAAATTTGTTTTTCCAAGCTTGTATTTTTGTTATTGTTATTATTATTTCCCGCCCAATTAACATGTATTTGAGTGTTGTTGGATAAAAAAAAATTTTATCTAACACTTTCGGTAACAGAAAATTGTTAGCTAACATTGTTTGTCAACGATGGGACGATAGAAAAAAACTTTTGAAAACAAATCTTTCTTGGCAACAATTCTGTTTCCGCATGCTAATATTTAGGTACTAACAATCAGCAACAGTTGGGGTGTCGCAAACAGCTCTATTATTATTTTAAATACATTTTGTTGGGTGGCAATTTTTAGAGCTATATGAATCTTTCTCATTGGAAATAAGGAAAACTCATGAAATGCAGCGATTTGATATCAACCCCGGAAGCTTAACCTCGCTCAACTACGACGAGAAAACAAAAAACTCAGCACTGAAAACTTAACCCAGTCTACTCAACACAATAAACTCAAATAGAATTGTCGAATCTCTACCATTTGCAAATGCACCATAACTATCAAACGTTGATTCAACAACAAAGCAAAATAGTAGCAAAGACAAGTGAACTAGGAAACTCAAAAGAAGTTAAACGGCCGGAAAAACTCAGCTTAGTTAACACAATAAGAGATATATCATTGGCCAACCTGTAAGCTAAACCAGAGGTGCTTAAATCAAGACACATATCCAAAAACAAAAACCCGAACTGGTAAACTCACCAAAGACATTTGTTCCCAGTCAACACAAAATAGAAACTCACTATAACATCTCAATAGAGTCATCACAATCTGAGAAACTCAACACGCACAACTCAACACAGAAAATTCAAGATTAACAACTCAACCCAATCCAAAAAGGAGGATTTCCTGAAGCCATTTCTTGGCCTACTAATTTTGCCTTGCGATTAATTTTGTTAAACAAATTGATATGGGCACCACTTCCCAATAAAGAAAAGGAACAAAGATTTTCTTTTTTTTTATTGAAGTTGCGAAAACAATTTATTTTTCAAAACCTGAAGGGGGGATATTTTTATTGTATTATTTTCTCAATGAAAATAATAGAATTGTTTATTTTACAAATTTAGAGAGTGTGGTAATTGTCCCCCTGCCTTTCCCTTCCCAGTTGATGCTCTGTAAGTTGGCGGTGCTGGTTCATTACGGCACATAACTGCATCATGGCACAATATACATTTTACACAAGAGAGGATATAGAGAAAGATATGCTTGAGATTCTTTTTATTTATTTTTACTTTTGTTGCCAACCAGTAGGGATTTTTTTTTTCTTTTTTTTTTTTTTTAATCGTGATTGCAGCAAAATACAAAGTTACGTCAAAATTACTCAAAATTTGATCCTTTTCTGCGAGATAAAAAAATTTGAGATTAAAAGAAAAACAAATATATTAATAGTCTATATGAACACTTGCGTGCCATTATAAATAATGCACTATTAAAAGTAATACTGTGATGCATAAAATGATGCGTAAATTGGAAAAAAGACTAGAAATTCCGGAAATTTATGTCGTCAGAATCCCTCTTGTCCTTTTTTCTATTATATAAACAAATCAGCAAAACGAATTGTGACAATACTAGACCTTCTAATATATTAATTTGGTCACATGTGGTTGTTTCTAATTTATAATTAAATAAAAAAAAACAAGTTTTTTAAACTGAAAGTAAGGAGCGACATTAAAACTTAAAACGAACAGAAATTATTCTGTATATGAAAGAGACTGTCCCCTCCTCAACGCCTCGCTCTTTACGCTAAAGTTTTTTTTTGTTTTAAAAAATAAAGTTGTGAGACAGAGTCAAACTTTAGCGTAAAGAGCGAGGCGTTGAGGAGGGGACAGTCTCTTTCATATACAGAATAATTTCTGTTCGTTTTAAGTTTTAATGTCGCTCCTTACTTTCAGTTTAAAAAACTTGTTTTTTTTATTTAATTTTTGAACGTTTTTGAATAAATGCAGGTTTTGATCTTGGCTCACCGTACATGAATAATTAAAACAAACTTTTCATGTTAATTTACTTTTATTTAGTTAAATGACTTTCTCGAAACTTGTTTAATTTTATTTACGAACGTTTTTATTAGTAATAAATATACGTAACTTACGAATTAACTTACGTAACGAACTTCTATGTTCATATATTTTTAATACGTTTATTAGGGGGTTCGCCCCTATTCAATACCTTGCTCTTTAAGCGAAAGTTCAAATTTTGTTCCAATTCTTTAGAAATGACCGCTTATTCACAAAGGCCGTTAATTAGAATAAATAGCTCTTATGAAAGTACTAAAAAATCTTTGGCTTAAAGAGCGAGGCATTGACTACGGGGTGAACCCAATTATATATGTAATATTTTCTGTTCGCTTAAAGTTTCGATGTTGCTGCTGTTGCAGTTGAAATACTTGTTTTTTTATTAAATTTATGATCTTTTTTTAAATAATGCTGGGAAGTCCGGCGTCCCCTTCATAGCAATGTCCCTTCCCCCATGAAAACTTCCTTCATGGAAAGATCCTCCCACATAACCCCTGACCCACCCGCCCCCCCACTACCAGGAAAAATCTCCCCTGAAAACGTCTGTATACTTCCAAATAACCAATACTATATGTTAACATTGGGTAAAGTTCATGACTTTCAGCCCTCCCCCCGGGAACTTCGGGGGATTAAGCCATCCTAAAAGACATACTTATAATATTTTCGAACATGCTGAACAAAATGGCTATCTCAAAATTTTGATCAGGTGACTTTGGGAAAAAATGAGCGTGGGAGGGGGCCTAGTTGCCCTCCATTTTTTTGGTCACTCAAAAAGGGCACTAGAACTTTCAATTTCATTCCAATGAGCCCTCCCATGATATTCTAGGACAACTGGCTCGATACGATCACCCCTGGGGAAAAAAAAAACAAAAAACAAACAAACAAATAAACACGCACCCGTGATCTTTCTTCTGGCAAAAAATGCAAAATTCCACATTTTTGTAGATGGGAGCTTGAAACCTCTACAGTAGGGTTCTCTGATACGCGGAATATGATGGTGTGATTTTCATTAAGGTTCTATAACTTTTAGGGGGTCTTTCCCCCTTTTTTCGAAAATCAGCCAAATTTTCTCAGGCGCCTAACTTTTGATGGGTAGGATTGAACATGAAACTTATATATTTGAAATCAGCATTAAAATGTGATTCTTTTGATGTATCTATTTGTATCAAAATACCGTTTTCTAGAGTTTCGGTTACCATTGAGCAGGGTCGCTCCGTACTTACAGTTCGTTACCACGAACTGTTTGATTGTTTGGGAACCAGTTTTTAAGCAAGTATCTTTCTAACTATGCGCTTTCTATTCTTATTTCTTCTTATATTGATTCAAACGAAACCTCTGAAGTTACCAAAAATATCAAATCGCCGCTAAACACATACTTATGCTTTCTAGATTCCATCCCTGTGCACGAAGATTAGATCACCAAGCAAGGGTGTATCCAGGATTTTTATTTGGGCGAGATTGCTTTTTTTTTTCGGGTGTGGGGAGGTAACAAAATGTCACGCTTATAGGGGTTGGACAAAAATTTGGGGGGAGGGGGCTCGAATCTTGTATCACCGCTGGATACAGCATTGTCAATATGCTTTCAATCAGCAAATGCAAAAAGAAGGCAAAAAGTTATTAAAATTTCGTGGCATATTTCGACACCAATGAAAATAAAATCTAAGAGCTACAATGCATCGGGATAAATATTTCTTCATTTATTGAAATTTCTTTCGTGACACGAAAATGATTTGGTAAGTCTAACCATTGCAATCCTCCCGATACTACGCAGTAGCAAGGGAGTCTTCTGGCAATAGGTTATCTCGATTTCTCCACAAATACACTGTTTAGTAATCAATCAATAACGAAGACACAAATCTTTTGTAGACGTTTTGTATAGCGATCGAACCTATGTCATCTTTAAGGACAAATGTGAGCCTCATTTCTTTCAGCTAGCCTGTGGAAACGACAGAAAAATTGTGATTAATTCATGTCTTTGTTGACAGCACATAGTTCAACGTATAAAGTCGACATAAATTTCGCCTTTTAAGGAAGCAGAAAAACTGCTTAGTCTCGTTGACATTCGTCTTGTTACTTAATCGACAACTTTGTCAATAGAAATTATGAATCAAACCGCATTTGGAAAATGTTGAAATTTACGAGGTTTTTCCCTTTCCCTAGATTTTCAAAAATACCTTTTTTGGTATTTTCATGGAAAAATACATTTTTTATACTTTCATTGAAAAATTGAAAAACAACAAAATTGTAACTCCTAGATCTTGAAAAACATATTTTACTTCCCCCTTCATCTCTACATTTTTGTGAATCGACGCTCCTGACCCTTATTACGCTAAAGATCAAAGACTATCGCACTCTTAATTTTCATTTTGTGACAATCAATATTTGAAACCCCCTAAAAAGCTTTACTGGCTAATGTATACTTTGTACCAAAACTTTTAGACAGAGCGTCTCTATTGTGTTGCTATTTACAAATCCAAAACCCCAGTATTGGCTAAAGTTTACTTTAAGCGTAAGAAAATTATAAGAATTTGGTAGTTTTCACCAACACGCACGTTTTTCACGTGGATGCTTTTGTCTATTGTAGAGTTTGCAACCATGGCAGAAACTTACCAAATTGGCGATAGTAAACAAGAAAATTTTAAGTTATGTCTATAAATTTTTCGGGAGGGAGTTTAATTTTTTTGTTTATTTTAAGTTTAATTTTTCCCCTTTAATTGGCTCTCAAAATTTAGTTCACGTTGTTGATTATCGACGAAAATACTTTTGGTGTCAAAAGCTTTTTACTCTTTAAATACGAGTATGGCAGTCAGGCAAATTTGCCAAACTTTAAAAATCAAGTTTTTTTCTTAAACTGTATCTTGAAAACTTATTTTTGCTTTTGCAGCCTCTAAAGACGTGCTTTTTACATTTTAGGATTCGTCCAAATACCATGCGTCGGTTACTCGCCTTCCTACGCCTATACCAGAGTCACCAATGCACGAAAAAGAAGAGTCATGTGGTTGCTTTTCTTGCCTGCCACTAGAGTCACGACATGTACTGGCTAAAATGACTCATGTCGATTTACTTACATCACCAAGTTTTGTTCTCATCTCCGTATCTAGTTTCTTAACACTGATGGGGTTTTTTGTACCATTTATGTATCTTACAGGTATATACCCCTTACTTTATTCGAAAAAAAACAAGCTCTTTATACGGCAATCTGATGAATTTGTTCATTCTTGTAGGTCCTAAAGAAAATGGTGCTGAGTTGCTTGCGAGCTTAAACAATGAGTCGCCAATAAAGAGTATTGAGTTGCCAACTGGAATACTGGGTCTTTAGTGGTTCTGTTGACAAAGCCACAGACTGAATTACTTCTAGTTTTTTTCCTTTATTTTGCCTAACTAGAACAAGTAAAGATTTAACAACTCTACTTTTATTTAAACCAATTCAGTCCATGAACACAGCCGTGGATTTTAGTTTAATTGGAACCTATTACGGATCGTCTAATGACTTGCAGAACAAATTCCAACAAACTGTCATATGAATAAACTTTTAAATTTGAGTAGTTAACACTTAACAAATATAATTTTCGGGAATTGCGAACCCAATAACCCAAATGCAACATTTTTCTAGCTGTTTTGCATAATATCATTCCAGCACAGGGTTGCCCCTTTCACGATTGCGCCAAAATTGCACTAAATAATAAATTCAGTTCTTTAAGTGTGTCAATTAAGTTTATTTGTAAGCTTATGTGAATTATGTCCATTAACAACAAATTATTTTAGATATGACGGATCAACAATTACCGTTTACAATTATTTTCATCACTAAGAAGGCTTCAGCAATGCTTGATTTCTTAAGTTTAACCCCCTCCCCCTCTCCAGTCCCAGTGAATTGATTTTATAGGTCATAAACAAAAAGCACGTCTTCATTGCATTATTCTTTTGTCAAATAATATTATTTGGAATTGATGGACGTTCAGTAAGTAGAATTTAGTTGAAATAAGGGGCAAACTGATTCTAAAAAAAAAATAATTGTTTTAGAAATTGTTGAGATGGCTAGGGCACGTTGTGCGGATGAAGGATGGCAGATTACCGAAGATTGTCCTTTTAGGCCAACCGTCTAGGGCTAAACGGAAATCAGGTTGTCCTCGTCTGGAGTGAGAGGACGTCATAAAGAAAGACTTAAAGAAAATAGGAACTTCCTGGGAGGGCGTAAAACGGAGGCTTTGAATAGATTGGGATGGAGGAGGAGCGTGCGTAGCTGTGTTGGCCCCAGACGGCTTGGTGCTGCGGCGAGTTGTTAGTAGTAGTAGTAGTAGTAGTAGCATAAATTACTTTTGTAAAGCCAAAATTATTACATCGCTAGAATTTTTACTCATTTCTCAACCAGTGGCCGAGTGGGATTTGAGCAAATTATTGTTCTAAAAAAAACATTTCAAATAGTTTCAACAAATGTTTAAATATGGCTGAGCTTTTCAAATGAGTAGTAAAATAAAGCTTTTAAATAAGTTTAAAATTTCCAATTATTTTCCAACTTACCATTAAAATTTTGAAAAGGAGCAGTAATAATATTTTTTTGTTTCTTAAAGTTGAACCCAGAAAGCAACTTTTCTAGGATATCCCGACACACCCAGGAAATTAATTATAAAACTAGATTTTGTTTCTTTTAATCTGCCTTTTTTTTGTTTTTTTTTACTGTACAGGTAAAGGCCTATCACATAAAGTTTATTAATGCCAAAATTTAATTGTTTTAACAATGAAAAGCATAATTCGTGAATACCCAATATAAAATGAAGCTTACTAATAAAACCTTTATTCAACATTATCATGATCATTGACGGAAAAACACCTCAAAATCTACCATATTTCCATCGTCCTTCTCAACTTGTTTCTGAGAACTAGCATATGTAATTAGGCCTCAGTCATAATTCGACGAGTCATAATTCAAATTTTTGAAAATACTATTCATTCTTGAAATTGATTATTTACAAAATAAAGAAAACAATGAAATGCATAGGTTGTTTTAAAACCATAAGATTTAGCGTATGGCTTTATTAACAAAATAAGAAAACAATGAAATGCATAGGTTGTTTTAAAGCCATAAGATTCAGCTTATGGCTTTATTAACAAAATTCAATTAAAAAAAGCAAGTTTTTTAACTGAAAGTAAGGAGCAACATTAAAACTTAAAACGAACAGACATTATTCCGTATATGAAAGGGACCGTCCCTTCCTCAACGCCTCGCTCTTTACGCTAAAGTTAGACTATTTCTCACAACTCTATTTTTTAAAACAATAAAAAATTTTAGCGTGAAGAGCGAGGCGTTGAGGAGGGGACAGCCCCTTTCATATACGGAATAATTTCTGTTCGTTTTAAGTTTTAATGTTGCTCCTTACTTTCAGTTAAAAAAACTTGTTTTTTTTATTTAATTTTTGAATCTTTTTGAATTAATGGAGGTTTTGATTTTGGCTCACCGTACATGAATAACTAAAAAAAACTGCATATTAATTTTACTTTTATTTGGTTAAATGGCTTTCTCGAAAGTTGTTTAATTTTATTTACGAACGTTTTTATTAGTAATATATATACGTAACTTACGAATTAACTTACGTAACGAACTTCTATATCTATATATTTTTGATACGTATATTAGGGGGTTCCCGCCCATGTCAATACCTCGCTCTTTACGCTAAAGTTCGAATTTTGTTCCAATTCTTTAAAAATGACCCCTTAATCACAAAGGCCGTTAATTAGAATAAATAGCTCTTATGAAAGTGCTAAAAAATCTTAGGTTTAAAGAGCGAGGTATTGACTAGGGGGCGAACCCAATCATATACTTAATAATTTCTGTTCGTTTTAAGTTTTGATGTTGCTCCTTAGTTTTAGTTGAAAAACTTGTTTATTTTTTTATTTAATTTCTGATCGTTTTTTTAAATAATGCTGGGAAATCCGGAGCCCCCTTCATAGCAATGTCCCTCCCCCCATGAAAACTTCCTCCTTGGAAAGATCCTCCCACATAACCTCCAACCCCCTCCCCTACTACCAGAAAAAATCCCCTTTGAAAACGTCTGTATACTTCCCAATAACCAATACTATATGTAAACATTGGGTAAAGTTCATAACTTTCAGCCCTCCCCCCCCCGGGAACTTTTGGAGATTAAGTCGTCCTAAAAGACATATTTATTATATTTTCGACCATGCTGAACAAAATGGCTATCTCAAAATTTTGATCGGGTGACTTTGAGAAAAAATGAGCGTGGGAGGGGGCCTAGTTGCCCTCCATTTTTTGGGCACTTAAAAAGAGCGCTAGAACTTTTAATTTCCGTTCGAATGAGCCCTATCACGGTATTCTAGGACCACTGGGTCGATACGATCACCCCTGGGAAAAAAAACGAACAAACAAAAAATTAAATAAACACGCATCCGTGATCTTTCTTCTGGCAAAAAATACAAAATTCCACATTTTTTCAGATAGGAGCTTGAAACCTCTACAGTAGAGTTCTCTGATACGCTGAATCTGATGGTGGGATTTTCATTAAGGTTCTATAGCTTTTAGGGAGTCTTTCCCCCATTTTTCGAAAATCAGCCAAATTTTCTCAGGCGCGTAACTTTTGCTGGGTAGGATTAAACTTGATGAGGCTTATAAATTTGAAATCAGTATTAAAATCTCAATCTTTTGATGTATCTATTGGCATCAATATCCCCTTTTTACAGTTTCGGTAACTACTGAGCCGGGTAGCTCCTTACTTACAGTTCGTTACCACGAATTGTTTGATAAAGAAAACAATGAAATGCATAGGTTGTTTTAAAGCCACAAGATTTAGCTTATGGCTTCATTAACAAAATAAAGAAAATAATGAAATACATAGGTTGTTTTAAAGCCATAAGATCTAGCTTATGGCTTTATTAACAAAATAACAAAAACAATGAAATGCATAGTCTGTTTTAAAGCCATAAGATTTAGCTTGGAAAGCAAATCTAGGCTATTGTTGGAAAATATTTCTGACGGGGTTTCAGTGACAAATCTACTTACAAAACCGGACTGGCAGCTTCCCATCTGCTATAAACATCAATAGAAAGTGATGCCAGTTTCGCAAGCCATCTTACAAATATTGCCTTTAGGATTTGCCAAAACTCAGCTTTATCTAGAGTTTGTGATTAGATTTTACCATTTGCAAATGAAGTCTAGTGTTTGCCAAAGTAACTAATAGCTTTCTTGTTGCTGTAATTCAAAGGATCGGTGCGAATCAAATATTTAAAAAGGATGCTCTTAGCAGCTAGTTCTAAATTTATCAGTTAAAAATTTTGCTGTAAAATTTTTGAATTCCGCGCTTTATAATCTTCGTTTTTCTCTAGTTAGTGATTTTTGACTCAATGATGTTAACTAAAAATTCATCATAGAATATTATTTTCGAACCCTCAAATATTTTCCAAGTTTTCTTGTCATTTTTATCAAAAAAATGACAAATAAATATTTATTATTTATTTATTGAATATAAATATAGTTATAGAATATAAATATAGTATAAATATAGTTTTACTATATTTGCTATAAGTTTTTTACTATATTTGCTTGGTCCGTGTTATTTTCTAAAAGTGTTTGGCTTATTTGCTGATGATGATGCTTGTGAGGTTTGTGATAAGTTTCTGAAAATTCTGAATATGATTTTGGAAAAAGAAATGGTCGACTTTCTTGTTCTTGTTACTACTTGATAAAATTGTTTATACTAAGGGCATCTCTATTAAGAGGTTTAATTAAATTAAGTTAAATATTTTAATTTCTAACTATATAATCTTTGGGTTGGTAAATTCCAAGGACCAACCCAGGTCCTTGGGTCCTTGGTCTTTTCAATAAAAAAATATGGACGCCCATTGGCTAATATCCTGTCTTTTCGGAGAAATTTCATGAGATTCAAGGCTTTGGATCATTCCTCAGATTGCTTCCTGTTTCAATTTGAAGACCGAGCTTGCTAGACTATTTCCTTCTTTCAGATAGAGCCTTGCTATCGAACCCTGACCTAACACGAGAAGAAGCGTCAATGCTGATTTCAGTAATAGGTATAGCCAATACGGTGGGACGAGTGGGTTGTGGTGCCCTGGCTGACCATCCGAAGGTAATTGTAAGGTTAATACAATTAGTATAATACTAATTGTACAATATATACTATATATATACATATATATATATATATATATATATATATATATATATATATATATATATATATATATATATATATATATATATATATATATATATATATATATACATATATATATATATATAATACTTATTTTAAAAACATTATTATTTTTTTAAATGTATAAAATCAGAAAAAAATATTTTGTAATTCTAAAATTATGGTGTAATATGCTGATATACAACACCGTCGGATAATTACAACCAAATAAAGTAGCAAAAAGATACTATTATAACGAGACCAATAAAAAATACGGTTTGTTCTGAATTTTGTTGGACAAATATTCAGGAAAGGTTATAATTTAATTTTATTATATCAAATTATATAATTAAAGAGCTAAATTGAACCAAGGATGAACAAAAATTCAATTAAGAAATAAAACGCAAGACGATCAGAAATTACAATAAATAACCAAGAAAATAAAAGAAAAGAAACTCACACAAGGAGAAAAGAGAAGCAGCCTTATATAATTGATACTAATATAATTTGATTTTATATATATATGTAATTCTGAATCAGGATAAAAATCAATTATCCTTAGAGAGAGAAAAGTTTCGTAAGGAAGAAGAAGTAGAAGACGGACAAAAAAAACTGTAATAAGTTAATGCATCAAATGCAGGCTTTAAATGTGTCCTCATTCGAACGAAGTTTTCTTCTTAGATTTTTTGAAATATTTTGAGAAAATTTTGGTCAATAGGTAAGAATAATTAGAAGACAAATAAAAATAAATTAATGAGTTAATGGGTGAAATGCAGGTTTTAAAGGTTTCTTTATTCGAAGGGTAGTGTAATAAGTAATGTAATGTATGAATGAGTGAAATGTCAATAGAAAATATTAATAAGTATGTAATATTAATGGGTGAAATTCAGGTTTTAAAAGTGTTCACATTCGAAGGGAAGTCTCTTCTTGGCATTTTTTTAAAGAATGAACTATATATTTTTTTTTTTTTTGATCGTCGTTTCTTGAGAACTTAAGTGGGATTTTAAGAACAGTGACTGTACTTTGTACGGTAATTAGTTTTATTCTGATCTTCTGAATAAAACTGATATGAATAAATCTGATATTCTGAATTACCAGAGATATTCTGGTAATTAGTATTTATTCTGGTGTATTTCAGCTGCCACTGGTGCTGAATAAAATTCCACACGGATTTTTATTCAAATACTTTTTCCCTCAAGTGGATCAGTCGTGGTCCTTTGTTGCATCTGTTTTTGGGGGAATCAATTTTTTGGTGTTTTTTCTTTTGGCCAAGTTTAACGAGAAAAAGCTTCTGGGCTCTTTTTTAGCCCAATTATTGGGGGAGGAAAGAACTATACTCCAGAATAAGTTAGACACGTGGCTACAAGTTTCACTGATCGGATGAAAAGTTTTTAGCCTTTTTTCAGGATCCCACCCCTCCCACAACAAGTGCCTTTTTATTGGACCTTTTAACTATTTTGACCACAATGGCTATCGTAAACAAACCCCTTGCTAAGTTTCTATGACCACCCTGTATTGGGAAGTGGCTGGAGAAAACATTTTTGTGGCCCTTTCTGGTCCTTTGCTGGATCATAATCTGGGTAGAGCCAACATTTTTTCTGTATTGAGGTCCTCTTAGTTCAGAGACTTAAGGTCTATAAGTTTCGAGCTAATCAGAAAAATGGGTTTTTGGCCCTTTTTTGGGCCTTGTTTTATTTGTTTTTAGGAGGAAGGGAAATGTGCCTCCAATACTGCATCCTTTGACCTTACCCATTGCCCCCCCCCTCTTACAGTTCTTTACAACCGAATGGTCTCTGAAAGTGTTGAGCCAATCATATACCCATCATCGTACAAGGCCATCTTTTAGTTTATCAAGTTTATTTACGAAGTTGCAATTTTGCACTATTTTCAAGCCTTGACCCTATGCCTTTGGGGGGTTGTGTTATCCCTGGAGGTGTATTAATTGAATCTCTCGACTATTTTGAGCAAAATAGCTATCTTAAAATTTTATTGGGTGTCTTTGCCGGATATTAACAAATATTAGACCTTCCGACTTCAAATCAATTCCGATTCAAATCTTTTAGAGTCTCCTTTATAAGTTCTATGACCCTTCATTCCAAATAAAATGACTCACTTAAGAAAAAACTTGAATGTTCGTGCCTCTTTAATACAGGCAACGTTAGAGCGTTGCTTCTCTAACGCTGCTTCTTTAATTTTAGTATCGATAGGTTTGTTCGAGATGATCCTTTGGAATCCTCAGATCTATGCCGCATCTTACTCTGCCAAGCGCAAATGAAGACTTTTAATTAAAGTTTACATTTTTCTTGCCATCCAACCAAAAATATCTAGGGAATAGATTAATGAGGCCTTGTTCTCTTTCTCCTCTCAGAGAAACTGTTAACATGAGAAGCAAAATTATTTCTATTGAAAATTAGACGCTTTCTTCTTTCTATAAGTAACATGTTCATTATTTTTTCCCAAAAAATATTAAGAAGACTTACAAGGGAAATATATTAAATAATATATTAAACTTACAAGGGAATAAAATATTATTCCCTTGTAAGTTTAATGGTCATGTCTTTTAGAGATTAAAAGTCCTCCATGGACACGCTTCAAGAACAAGGGGACTTTAAAAAAAGGGCGGTTTTATCAGAAATATTCAACGGCCGTATCCAAGAGGAGGGGAGAGAGAGTTTAGGGACGGAAACTATCAAAGAGGAGGGTGAGGGAGTTTAGGGGGGCTGACCCCCATCCCCGAAATGTTTATCCAACTCGTAAAAACGTAACAAAAAGGAATATAAACACATTTTTGATGCGTTTTTCAAAGTTTTTTGAACCCCCTCCCAAAGAAAAAAACCTTTTATACCCCCTCCTTAAAAAAATTCCGGATACAACCATGGCCAAACCTGTTTTGAATAGTCCCAATATTTTATCTTCCATATTTCATATCGACTAAAATCTGCACATTAGCAATTTGATCGTCAAAAACCCTTTTTTGCCCGTCTAATGGCTTCTGTAAATACAAAAGACCTGCTACATATTTGTTCCTAGTCTTCCCAGGCAAGAAAATGCTCCCTTGAGGACAGTCTTATTTAAGGAAAGGAACCTACTCTATTTTCATTTTACTATATATTTTTTTTAGGTGGATTCACTTTTGGTGACAAATGTCGCACTAACAATTGGAGGAATTGTAACAATTATGTGTCCTATTATGTCAACTTACACTTTACTCATGATCTACGCAGTATTGTTTGGAGTTTCAATAGGTATTTAATTTCAAAGTGGTCTTTTTCTTTCTGCACACTTTATATATATCAATTATTTATTTTGTATATTGTATGTTTTTTTTTATTTACATTTAGGATCTGCGCGGTGTTGTTTGGAATTTCAATTGCAGGTATTTCGAAAAGTTTTTTTTTTATTCTTTCTATCTTAATACTTAATACCTATAGGTTTACATTGTATGTTTTTTTGTTTTGTTTTTTATAGTCTACGTATGATTTGCGCAAGATTGTTTGGAATTTCAATAGGTATGTGTTTTGCAATGGATACTTGTCTTTTAATTAACAAGTATTTAATTCTAGTCACGCTTGCAATTTTCTATTTGATAAAAGAATAAATAATAGGATTTATTGATAAAGATTAACAGAATTTACATTGCCAATTAGCCATTACCGGATATTTGTGGAAGAAGCAGGACAGAAAATCTCTCAATGAATAGTAACTCCGTAAGTTACTTTTAAAGTCCATAAAATTCTGTTGCAACATTAAAAAGAGTTTAAAACTTGACAAAAATGGCAAAAATGAAGTTTTAATATAGATGTAGGCTACGCTATATCTATGGAAATTTGTAAAGAAAATTAATGCAAAAGTACACTTAAAACAAGGATCGAAATGATTAAATTTTTAGTTTAATTAGAACTCTGGATATTTTAATTTAACTAAATGAAATAAAATCGAGAAAAAAACAAAAAAAAAACTAGCAAAACTAAATTAAATCAATTTAAAGATTCATCTATTTGGTAAGTCATGCCAAAGGTTTCGTCTATATCTCCGTCCAAGGAGCATTTAGGTTTTATCGTAAACTCTTCTTTCAGAAAAAAACTTTAATTTTTTTTGATATTTTTTTTTTAATTAAGGAATTTATCACTTGATGGGAAGAAAATAAATACATCAATTTGTAATATGAAAACCAAAATGTGTCAACCCGCCTCTCTAGTACATACAAAATAATCCTCTCAACGTTTTTAGGGAATTTTAGTACCTTGTGACACGAATGAACAAGGAAAACTTGTAATTTTTTAAATGAAAAAAATTTCAAACAACAAATTTCTGACTAAAATTAAAAAAATTAAACAAATAAACGATATATTCCAAGAACTTGGGCGCACATTTTCAAAAAGTTGATTTCCAACAAAGAGAAAAGAAATGTACCTCACAAATGGTTTGTAAAAGACATATACAAATGTTTTATATACATCTAATATATATATATATATATATATATATATATACATATATATATATATATATATATATATATATATATATACTATATATATATATATATATATATATATATATATATATATATATATATATATATATATATATATATATATATATATATATATATATATATATATATATATATATATATAGATATATATATATATATATATATATATATATATATATATATATATATATATATATATATACATATATATATATATATATATATATATTGCAATCGATGTGGACCATTTATTCTTTGTCAAAATCAGAATCATAAATTTTTTATAATATTAATTAAGAAGGAACCAATTTGGAATTGATAAAGAGAGATGGACTACTTATGACCAGGTTATGCAGACAAAACGCCCTAAAAGTAGAAATTTTAGGGACTTATAGGGTTGGAAAAGGGGACCAAATAGGAACCAGAGATTAGTAATTACCCTCTCATGTAAATAAATGAAAATACCTATGAATAAGCGCGATCTCCGTTCCTGTTATACATATGTATACGTATGATTAGGTGTGATATAGACGTGAAATTGGTTTCTCTAGATTGAAAGTGTTTGCTTGCTTCACTAACTTTAAGCATACACTGCAAGGTAGTAACTCCAATTAGGATAGCTTCCAATAGTCAAATTAGGATAGCTTCTATCTGTTCTAAATGTAAAGAGCTAAATAGCTTCCAACTCGTTGACTGTGTAGTATTTTTGGTCCATCCTTTAACTGGATCAGATACCGCTCATCTTGGAACCTACCACCATATATACTAAGAGGGAACTGCCTTATAAAGGCTTACGGTCATATGACATCCAATAGACGCTTTTCTGTGTATTAGATGTTAACTTCTGATATTGACTTCGCGGACGATGTAGCTGTCCTTAATGACAATCTTGATCAACTTAAGTCCGCACTCGAGACACCCTCCTCCACAGCCTCTAGAGTAGAGCTGCAAATTAATTGAAAGAAAACAAAGATAATTCCCATAGATAAGACCGCCAACGTCACCCTTAATTGTTGAAATTAACCGGCAAGCTGTCAACTTGGTAAAGCAGTTCACATATCTCGGATCAATTATATCCAAAAATAGCACACTTGACGCCAAAATCTCTGCCAGATGAACCAAGGCAAACTCTATATTTAGACGACTCCTGAGGGCAGTCTTCCTCAAACCACAAATTAGTTGCCAGATCAAAGCTCGAATTTACAACGCCACAGTCTCAAGCCTCATGTTGTATTCTTCTCCTACGTGGCGGATAACTCAGACACAGCTACGAAAAGTGAATGCCGTTTAAACTAGACACCTGCGTTGAATAGAAGGCTTCAAATGTTATGACCAGATCCGCAACGCTGAGATCCTGACGACCTTCAAGCTGACAAATCTCTCGACTTAAGCAGAAGCCCGTTCCCTGAAGTCGTATGGCCGCCCACTCCGCATCCCGTAAGGATCATCACGGATTTCAACTCCTCGGAAAATGGCTGGTGACGTCCTAGTGGGAGACCACGCACCAGGTGGGCTGATGTAATAAACCAACGACACCTCAGCCGCAATATCAACCCAAACGAGGCCCCATCACTAGGTTGGGACAGGACGACCTGGAGAAGACTGCCGGTACTGTCAGCTAGTTCCCTCTACGCTGGCGACCCTGCTGAGCAAGAGCGTTAAGTCAAGTCAAGCAAGTCAGGCCATCGCTGTTCAATGAATAATCTGTTGCAGCCAAAGATCAGCACCGTTCATTGTCTTAAGTAGACCCTCTGTTATCTTCCCACTTGCTGCTTCTAGAATAAAAGGGATAACAAGGTGTCTGTTTACGACCTTGGCTTGCTGACTAAAGAAGCACTTCATACGTATTTGAAGCTCTTTATGGCTGGGAACATTCATCATTTCATAATAACCTAATAAAAAATAATCAGGATTCATTCTGTCTTTTAATTCGTTCCAGAAATATGGGTATAGTATCTTGTTAACTAGGTATAGGAACTTCAAAGAGCTCAATGTAAACTTTTATCTAACATCACAAAGAAACATCATTTTAAACAAATCACTAATGCCATCACAGCTGTTGAAAGAAAACTCTGATGCAAGAAACCATGTGCATCGAAGTATTTAAGCCTGACAGATCTTTTCTTATACACATCATGTGTGTTTTCTGGCCTAAGACTACCTATGGAATTTAATGCAAGCAATTGAACTGGTTGATGATAGTGATAAATTTCCTGACTTACCAGTCCAGTTACTTCAACTGAAGATAAACTGAATTGAAAAGATAGCTTTTTTGGAACAAAAAAATTATGTAGTTCCTTCACTTGCTAGTCTAAAACCACTGATTGCAATAGTTGACCCGTAAATACCCAGGACAGATTTTCAACCATAGAAATTTAAAGGTAATCTAAGAAATGGAGAAAGGTAATCTATTTTTTTACAGGGTCAGATAAACTGCATGAGCCTATTAAATCCCAATCGTATACTTCCTACTTTTTGTCCCCAAGAGAGATGATTCTTAGTCAATATAAAGAAAAGAAAAGCTTTTAGCCCTTATGTTTACTGAACAGCTAAAAAAAAAGAAGCGACGCAATGAAATGCCACAGCTCTTGCTACGTAATTGCTGCGCACAATCAGCTGCCTCATACTTTTTTTTTTAGGGGGGGGGGGGTATCAATAGCAAAAACCTTATCTTGAAACAACTTGGGACCGCCGTTTATTACAGGAGTGGCTTCTATTACTGACAAGAAATCTAGAGTTCTATTTTTAGGGACATTTTATCCAATTTATTCCTGCTAGTTAGAACAAACTGAAATTATCCGAGTCATCACTCATAAATTTCTATAATTTTTTTTTCGAAAAGCTACTCATGGATGACACCCAGCATACTTATTTCTGTACAAACTAAACCCTCTTGGGTTTCTTTTCTGGAACTGACTGAAATGTCACATTAACTGTGAAAATGGACCATCTATTTAGTAAAAAAAGGAACTATATTGAAGATCCATGAAGAAGACAAAAAGATGCATAAAGGCAGACAAAAAGAGAAGTAACAAGAAAAAAATGTTTGAAATATTGACAATCAATCAAAAGCCAATAGGAAATATTCCTATCAGGTTCTTTGACCAGATTATGCGTAACTTTAGAACTCAAATTTGCGAGTAAAAAGAAACTGATATTTAACTAAATTACTTGACTCGACGAAAAATAAGATGGCAGAACGAGTAACTTTTAAGAATGGAATAAAAACAGTAAACCTTGTTACTTAATAACAATGTGTTGGCTAGCTGACTCAGTGAAATGAAGGACTTTAGGGGATCCAGTTTCAGAGGTAGTAATGCTGGACGCTGGTACATCCATCCCCAAACACATAAAGAGTCCATATAAAATAAACGGTTAGTATAGAAACTTATTTCAAAGCTTCATTTAACTAATTGATTTATTTGAGGCTTCGTAAAATTATTTACAAGGGCATATAATTGCACGTCAGTCATTACAAAGTAGGGCTGGTGAGTCTTTGTGTGGGTGGGGGAGAGTGTGCTAAGGGAGATCAGGAGTTAAATCTATAACTGTTTGAATATTCATTCAGTTCAAAAGAAAAATGGGACATTCTACATTTCTTAGATAGTGACTTTAGGCTCTCATCCATGTTGAATTCTGTTCCGTAATTTGTATAAATATTGCACTCCCCTTTTGAGGAGTTTATTCTTTTATCTAAAACTACATGAATTTTTCATGCGCTGACATCGATGATGACCAACTTTGGAAAAAAGATATTATGAATATCTATATTTTGTTTTTTTGCGTCATTTTCGTTTTTGTATTATCAGCAGTATCTTAAAATAATCGGTAAATTCATTGATTTGTTTTCGTAACACTCAGCTTCTCACTAATATGAAGACAATCGCATGATATTGTACAACGAGTAACGGTTTCTCTGGAGTACTTCCACGGTCAGAGTTAGTTGGTTTTCATAGGCCTACAAGAGAGTAAATACTTTCTTCTTTTTATGCCTGAAGCTCTAAGGCAAGCGAATATATTTCGTTATAAAGATGGTACGTAATTGGCAAGTATATTATATTGTTTCTATCTTTTTTATACCTTCTAATCCATAATATTTTAATCTGTAATCTAAACTATAATCTTTTAATCTAAACCTATAATCTTTTTTTCAGCTGCATTTGCTTCTTTACGTTCGATCCTTTTAGTGGAGCTACTTGGGTTAGAAAAACTGACAAATGCTTTTGGTCTTCTGCTGTTATTCTCAGGCATAGCGGCTACAGCTGGAGGACCTATAGCAGGTGAGTTAAATAATTTTTATTAAGACAGTATATTGGATGAAGAATAAAATTGAATAATAATAAGTAAAATTAAATTGAATAAAATTGAATGAAAGTAAATTGATAAAAGATAATAATCTAATGAAAGATTTAAACAAAATTAACGTTATTTACCATCTACCGTCACTCTTCGGTACTAAATTTGTATAACAGCAAAGAGAAAAATGAAATAATTAAATATAAACCACTGGTAAATGATGAGATTTTACCAACTTTTAATTATTTTTTAATTAAAAATGAAATTATGTTTTATCTGTAACATTTTGGAGAAATAAGGTTATCACTCGTAAATCTAACAGCGAATGATCTGTAAAGTACCAAAGACATTTAAATACCCCCCCCCCCCTCTTGATCGATCTGAGTGCTTTTCATACCTGAAAACTGTAATTTTTTTAGATTTTTATTTTGGTTGCTTCACAGTTATGAAGGTTTTAGGGCAGTCCCAAATTTTTCCCTTAGCATTGCCACTTTTAACCATGAAAAGAAATAAGCAGAGCTATTAAGTTAAATTTGAAAATGCTTTTTCCCTGCATACATCGAAACATTACTAGTCTATTGATTTCCAAAGGTAACTACCCTTTCTAAAGAAAGCTACTTCTTCTTTTGCCGTTTGTTTTCGTATGTTTTTAGCTTTTTTTTGCAGAGTTTTCACATGCGTTTCTTTTTTTTAATTTACCGTAACTGAAAATGAAAGTCTTTTTAGGTAGGAATGGACTTCCCAATTTTTCCTAATTTTTAAAGATTAATGGTTGCGTAAGTTTTATGTAAAATTTCATTTTCACTGTCTTTGGTGTTTTAAGATAGTTCGAAACGGTTTGTGTAAGAAAAAAAAAGAATCCATTTGCGTGACAGCCCAGTTTGGATATTTTCATGCTTATCCTATGAAGAAAACCTTTAATAAAATCAAATTTTCTTGATCTTTAAAGCTTTTACCAAAGTTAGGTAAAATATTTTCTATAATAGAATCACCAAGACATTGCACAATATTCGGCAAAAAACCTTAGAAAATTTTCAGAACAGTCTCGGAAAACTGGTGGTCGAATGACCTATACTTGAATTGTACGCTACCATATTGACGAAGATTTATGAACCTTCGGGGATGGGGAGGTGGATTAATGGGAGGGTGCCAAAGTCGAAGCTGGAAATACTAGTTTAAGCTTGAAGAGCTGGACAGACGCCTCGTTTTATTTTCCAGTGTTTGTAGAGTTCACAGATCCGAACAATAAGCTGGCTTTTTCACAGTAAATGAAGAAGTTCGTTTAGTAAAAAAAAAAAAGTTTTCGTGTCTAATTCCCAAACTTGAATAAGAAAGAGCACAAAAAAAAAAATAATAAGCAAAAAAAAAAAAAAATAAGCAAATGGATGCTCAGGGACTTTAACGCTGCTGCATTTTTCTTGCAGCAGTAGTAACTTAGTCTAGTTTGATATGGAGTAATTTAATTAAATTAATTAAAATAATTTTTTATTTAAGCGAGTTATTATTAATAAGTAAAGGTGAATGGCGTTTTTTTTTTTTACATCGGTTAATTTCTGTTTAAGAATAGAAAATAAAATATTTCTAATGCAGCCATCATTTATTTTCCAGGGAAATTTTACGATACTACTCAAGACTATGATGCATCATTCTATTTTTCTGGAGTTTTACTTCTTCTGTCTGGAGTCATTTGCTATCCCCTAGCTGCGATCAATCGATGGGAGAAGAAGAAGAATGAAAAATTGTCCATTCAGCATGCATCGTGATAGCCCTGTGCCATTAGGAAACTTTTGCTGATTGATTAGACCACATTATGAAAGTGAAAATAATTTGCAAGTCTAGAAATGAGCTCACTGATACAATGAGTTTATTTAGAAGTGAGCTCAGTAAACCCTTAAGTTATTTATAAAAATTCAAGTATACAATTAGATATTATAAAATGAAAATAACCGCATTAATTGCCTACTAAAATACGAAATATTCATGTACCACTATGAATAGACAGTTAAAACAGCTGAATATTAAAATAGTTAGCTTGTATATCTAGCAGGAGATAAAAAAGTAAAACGTAGGCATAAAATTCGATAACGTTCAATCCAAAAAAAATAAGTTCAATAACAGTAAAGATAAAAGATGGGCATAAAATTCAGTAATGCTGAAGCAGCGCAGCAATTTGATATATTGCACTTAATGATCTGATATTGCTTCAATGAATGCTTCAATGAATAAACGAGTTATTTTTGTACAGTAAACAATGGAGTAAATAGCCAGTTTGACACTGTTCCATTGAGCTACGATGATATGTGCTTTCGGGCATGACATCAAACTCCTACAACGCAAAAAACTTCTTTTGTTGTTTAGCCACTTATTATATCTTACTATAAATATAATGCACGGGATTTCCTAGTATGAAAGGGAAGACTTGTGTTGGTGTGGTTTTGATATAGCGTTGGAAAGAACGTGTCAACGTAGCTAAGTGACGCGGTGCCTATCTCCTGTGTAAGAAGTCTTGAACTTGAGTCCTGTTCAACATGCGCTTTCAGGCATGACTTCAAACCCCTGCAACGCAATAAACTTCTGTTCTGTGAAAATAATGCTAAAGCTGGTAATTGAACAATCAGACAAAGACAAAATAAGGCAAAGACTGAATTATTATAAATTTATAAATACTGTAAAATAGTATAATAATATAAGACTATAATTTGGAAAATACTATAATTGCTATAATTTATAAATAAATTAATTAATATAAATACTACTGGAATATCAGAAATGAAAACTGTTGAAGTACATGAAATTTTGGAGAACGGGGACTGGATCCCGAAATTTCCGAATTCTCTGCGTATATCCCTGGATAAAATGCACAAAACTTGAAATGCATAATGTCAGAGGCTCTCAAGCTTTTCTGGCCACCCCACCACAAATTTGGTCAACCCCAGATGTGCACCCCCCTTATAAAAAAAATGTTGATAGTCAGTCATAATAAAAATAAACTTAATAGTGGTTTATGGATAAAACAACAAAACTCTTATAGATAATGGCTCGTGTTGGTTGTTGCTGCACGTATGTAATGTATGAAACATACCGAATTGTACACATTATTCAGGACGCGATTATTATTACGCAAACTCCACATATCTTTTTCTGTCCTGCCAACACAATGTGGATTTTTTTTTAATTTTCTTGCTTACGTCCCCCTCCTCCCTTAGGGTCACGACCCACACCTTGAGAACCTCTACATTATGTGAAACAAACGAGCATTTTTAGTACATAGAAATCAATATTTATCTTGAAAAATTACATTTAGTATATTCAAGTGCAATAAAGGTAATTATAAACTAAAATAATAAATGAATTATAAATAAAATAAAAGTCACTGTGCAAGCTGCCACTGCTTCACTTATCTTGAATTGTGGCTTATCATTTTTAATTTGATCAAATATAACAAAAGTAAAGCCAAATCTTTGTAATTTCTTCGAGAATCCTCTGACCCCCCCCCCCCTCTGAACTTAAAATTCACGACCACACTATATAAAATGGAGGATTGAACCGGAACAATATTAAAGTAAACAAGATGTACAGGTCTATATTCTTAAGTGTATTTTTGCTATTACGGAGTCTTTACCTCATACATATATATTTTTTTTTAATCATCTATAGAACATCATATATATATAATATATATATATATATATCTATATATATATATATATATATATATATATATATATATTATATATATATATATATATATATATATATATATATATATATATATATATATATATATATATATATATATATATATATAATATATATATATATATATATATATATATATATATATATATATATATATATATATATATATATATATATATATATATATATATATATATATATATATATATATATATATATATATATAATATATATATATATTATATATATATATATATATATATATATATATATATATATATATATATATATATATATATATATATATATATACATTAATGGGTTTTTTAGTTCTCTATGTGGTGCCATTTTATTGTAAGAAACTAAAATTTTAGATGTGCAAAAATCGTTTTTTAATATGAGATTTTGTTCGATTTACACTACATGTTTAGATATAAACTTGATGCCTGGTAATGTTTAAGAAATGGCTATTTTCCCTGGTAATGTTCAGGTAATGGCTATTTTCCAGGAGGAGGAAGAAAAGCTGGACGAAAATACTCCCTCTTTGAAAAGCGATTTGAATATTCAGGAGCATGGAAACTTTTTTGAGGATATTTAGAATACTCAGGCTTTTTAAGGGGGTTAGCGCTCTTTTGTGTCTGGTAGTTGTTTTTTTTTGTGGTATAAAAGTGTAGTAAAAGCTAGTTGTTTTTTTTTAGTTTTTTTATTACTAAAAAAAAAACAGCGAAGATTTAAAAAAATTCAATCAATTGCCTTCTCTGATGTATCTTTGGATATCATATGATTTCGAATTCAAACGGTTTTATGCAGCTAGGCTACCAGAAAAATTGTCTTTTGTACAAAAACGCGCCAAAGCATAATAATACCCATAAAATCAATGTTTTTATATAAAAAAAAGTTTCCTCTTAGAAGTTTTTTTTGTTAAAAAAGGCAATTTATATAAAATTCGACCAGAATTCTAGAAAAGTCATATGGAAGTTTGTTATTCAATCAACCAATTTTGAGGGCTAAAAAAAAACAAAAAAAAAAAACAAAAACAACTGTAATCGGGTTTGGTCTAAAGCAGACATCTTGAAAATTTCCAATTGCTGTTTCATATTTGTTGCTCATGTGCAGTAGACCCATTAGCTGAGTTCCATTAGGTAATAATTTGTTTTTACTTATTGGCCAAACAAAGGCTCTCGAAGGGGTCGGATTTTTGGCCAATGGGAGGGGAGGAATGGTGATTGCAAAAATTTGCAAACATGATGATTGCAAACAGATATGGCATAGTTCTTGTGTATTTCATATAATTTTTCTTTACAAAGGAAAAAAGACCTGCGATCCCTCGATGTATTTTGATACAAGTATTCTTTGACCGCCTATTAGGAGAAATATTCTTAGGCAAACCCGCCTCCCATAGTCTTAGGAGGAATAGTATTCAGTTATTCCCCCATCCATTAAATCTGAATGAATACGTATTCTTTTTGAAATGGGAATACTAACATCCTATCCATTCACGAAAATTTAGCCTTATCTAAACAGGATAATAAATATGTAAATACGCATAGTTACTTCTATTTTTGAACTTGACGATATAATTTGGTCAGAGACAATCTGCAAATTTATTTCGCAAATTTAAGACATAGAATTTTCGAAGTTACTGGTCCGTTCTCCACGCAGCATAAATTTAAGCAATTATTGTCACTTTTTGTGTGAAACAATTCTTTTTTTTAATAAAATACTTATTTTTTTTTATTATTACATCTATTAAGATTACTTTTCAGTACATTTCTTATCAGTCTGTGTCTTAATTTGCTCCTGTTGTTTCAGGGTTTCATCATATTTCTTTGCAAGTAAGTAGTGAACTCATGTATATACCGGTGATAATATAACGTCATTTTGTCTTTGAGTTTAATAGAATAAATTTATTTCTTTTATCTGTTTGTCTTAATTTTATGCTTTCAGATGTTTTGCTTTATGTAATTAAATAGACAAGGTAATATACTTTTTTAGTATCTTTAATACAACATTGAATCATGAATTTTCATCTTTAATCAGACTCTCCTCTTGGGTTTCATTTTTAAACCAGAAAGTTGTTGAGATCAAACACAAAAGAAATAAAACAAAAGTGCTTAGGAATAGCAAGAGAAAATAAACCATAGATAATGCACTACATGGTAGTACTCCATTAAATAGCCTAATGCCATGTTATAATCCTAGCCTCAAATTCTCTTCCTTGTGTTAAAATCTGAACAGGTTGGGAAACTACTAGAGCCCTTCAAAGCATCAGTTGTGGTCTCATTAACACAGCATAGGTGTCTATACAGTAATGAGCATTCCCACCTTCCCCATTAAAGAGTTTTGGGACACAGCATGTCCTGTACGTTTCTTTTCTTGGCTCCTCCTTCTCGCGACGAATTTTTATCAACGGCTGTTATATACGCAATGGATAATCAATACTCCAACGCTAGTTCCCCAGTGGACCACCGTCCGCCGGTGGCACTGTGATTTGTCCCATTTCTGATACGATCATTCATGACTGTATACATATACCTAAGCTGTGTTTCATTAAAATCTGAAGAATTCCATTTTTTTTATATTTTTATTGGGTTTACAAACAGATAGTGGAATGTGATATATGTTTTAATATCTTTATTTAAAACGAAAAATTGAATATAACCTCCAACGTGGTAATTGTGTGTAGCCCAACATTGGACTGCAATATGACACTTCGATACAATCAATTCATCGTTTTTTCATTAGCCTTCTGGTAGAGCCGATCTTTTCGAATTTCTCTCCAGCTGATATGCCACACAATGTGAAAAAACATCATCATGGGAATTATAAAATAAACTCCTAAAATAAGCTCAGGGCTGTCAAGTCCTCTCAACCAAGCTGTGGAAGTGGAACGCGTATAGCTGGATAGCCTGAAAAAAATTTCTAACAACCAACATAACTAAAAAGAGTATGAATAATATTTCTACTGAATAAAGTCTTGTAAAAAAAACACGTTTGTTAAAAGTTGATTTTTAAAATTCTTTACTGTAAGATTCTCAGGAAAAAAAATACCTTCAATATAAATAAGACAGGCAATGGAACAAAATAACGCTATGTTTTTTTTTCAATACAACTTAAGAAGTAAAACAAATCCATTTGATAATTCTCATTTCTTCAGATTATTTTTGCACTAGCCTACCTTGAAGGCTTGAAAATTCTCCTTGAATATTTGGCATCAGTATTTGGTTTACCATAGATCAAATGCCCTATAGTTATGCCTTTGGGGATGGTCCCCACAGCCCTTGTAGCAAAGGTTGTAAATTATACAATTTGCCCATTGTTTACATATACGATTTGTTATTGGAAATGAGGCCGATACTTGATCTTGGGTTTCAAAAAGGCTAAGGGCATAAGGCATGTTCTTAGGGAATGTTCAGGGGATTGATGAACTACATCAAAACAAAACTTTGTGATGGCAGGTTGTCAAAAGTTTGTATCAGCAATTTCTCAGGAATAGCTGAAAAGTATTAATGAAAATTACAAGGCACGTTGAGGGTGAAGTTGAACTAACCAGAAGGGCCCATATGCATGCTTCTTAATTCTAAATTAGTGAAACCAGGTGCCATAAAATATTTGATTGGCTGCTAGTCTTTTATTGGTATTTTTAGAATATTAATGAATCTTCTATTGAAAAATTCAACAGAGAAACTTTTTGCGTAAACTTCCTCAGGATGATCATTTCTGATCCAAGAATAATGTCGGATGAAGCTGTTCTTCAAGTACTCTGCCCCGGCATGCCAGCCTTAAGGTAATTGGCCGAGCTGTGTGATTTCACGTCTGTCTTGTGGGTCGGAAAATTTGAGGCACAATACGAGACAGCCCTAGAGAAGGAAGTTAATTTAAGTACTTGTAGAGAACAAGAAGACCTGCCCTATCAAACCTATTTTGGATGCTTTGAAGTAGTGGCATTGATATTTTTGGAGCAATAGCATGCAGTGAGCATCTATACTCGGTAATGGGTCTGATGCAAGACTTGTGAAGTGGGATGATCTAGCTTTCCGGTAGAAGGTTTTTGCAGCAAAGGATTATCCCCAGCTTTCTTGTGCAAGATGTTCTTGCCCGATCAAGGTGGGTGTTCCAAGAGATATGTGTAGAGAAGTGGATTCCAAGGAGACGAAGCTCGTGACTTTCATTATAGCTTCGATCAAGAAGATGAAGAGGGGTGTATGTGTGATAATTTTGAGCGGGACATCACCAGCTCTTTTGTTTCTGATGCATTGAACCTGACCATTGAAGCATCAGACCACTTTTCAATTTCCTAAAGATCTGTGTGTAGTAGCAGGGAGGCTTTGAGTGGGCCGTCATGTTTTGGAATGACTAAATGTGTTGTGGTATCATCGGCAAGTGATGCAGTGGGCTCGCAAGGTTATCTTCCATGTTGTTTATACAAAGAATGAAAAGCAGAGGTCTCAATATATTACCCTGGGGTAAGTAATTGTTCATGCTGAACAGCTTTTTGATCTTCATTTTAATTTTTGTCACGTTCTGATTTTTGCTGTCATTTTTAATTTGCGCTGCCACTTATTTTCTAGCCATATGTTTCTTTGTTCTACCTGTTGCATATTTTTAGCCCTACATTTTTGGTTCTTCACTTACATTTTGATTCGTTCCGAATTCTCGTTGTCCCATGACTTGTAGCCACATTTTCTAGTTTTTCACTTTCGTTTCTGACTCGTTGTAATTTTCGCTGCCACTTATCTTTTAAACCGCATACATTCTTTGTTCTTTAATTTCGTTTTTGGCTCGTTGTAAATATCGTTTCCGCAAATATTTTAGCTGCGTATTTCTTTGTTCTTGTTTATCCTTACGTCAGACATTTTTTTCAATGCTTTTTGTCTTGGCTACTCAGTTTGGTCTTGTCGAAGTGAATAAACGAGGGTACCTGGTCAGTCACCGGGTCTCCAATAAACACCCTGCAGTTATGTGATTTTAATATCCCACAGAGGGAAATGAGATAATTTCGACGTAGTCAATCTGTCTTCAAGCAATGTAAACTCCAAAGAAAATCGTCCCTTGTTGGGTTTTAAAAACTGTCGAGGCTATCTCATCCGTTTTACTTCCTTCCCTAGAATCTTTATCTGAAAATAATATAGGAATATGTAGTAGTGTAACCCATTAAATTGACGACAAAACAAAGTGCGAATTGTTGGGAAGGCCCTGGAAACCCAAGAATGGTAAATCGTTAGCACATTCTAGTTTCATGAAAGAGGAAAAAAAATAAAAACAATATCTGAAGATTTACCACATGCAAAATTTTCACTGGCATGTCTATTGCAAACCCATAAAAGGTCTTTTTTTGTAAATATTATGTTCAGTTACTTCGTGACTGGAGCTGTCGGAGATCCAATAAACGTGATGCCTTTTGTGTTGGCAACACTGATTGGAAAGCATAAAATTTAAACTCTAAGAATGCATAGACGTGAGTATTTATTCAGTTAATAAAAATTGAAGGTAGAATCATGATCATCCGTTTTATCTATCATATTCAACCGGCTTAATCTTCTTAGATTTTATTCTTCAACTTCCTTATGAAGTAAAACTGATGCTTCAAACGGAAAAATACAATAGGCTAGGCTATAAGTTTCTTAATTTTAAATAGGCTATGATACTTTTTAGTAGGCTGTAGTGTTTTAGCTCCTTATTCTTGAAAAAAGACTGAAAAGAATTGACCACAAGTATTATTTTTTAATTTAAGCCCAGGCTTCTATACAAAAAGAAGGTAGGCTACTCATCTGTTGTAGCAACCCCACTCAAGAAGTGAAGTTGGGTTAATCCCATATAAATATTATTGGTAAAATTCTACTTTAGCTACCCTTGACTATCTTGGAAAAGGGGTTAGGTTAGGAAAATGGAACTTTCAATTAATGGGTCTACAGGCTAAAGTATGTCCCTGGAAGGTATTTTGAAGTACCTACCTCCACTCCTTCTCCCTCTAGAGGGTCCTGACCTTTGATGACCTTTAAAATTCTTTGTGTTATAAAAGTGAAACCTTGCAAAATAGATCTTCTGCTTAAATGAAGTACAACAAAATTGTTTTCAGCTTCACAACTTTTCTCAGTCCCAATTTATAAGGCTCTAAAGATATACAAAAACATTCCTAAATTTTGAAAAAAGATATTGATATGACTTAAAATTCTTCTTGAATAGGCTAACAGGAATTGCATTTTCAGAACTAAAGCCAGAGAAAAGGAAATAGATAACTGAAAATTAAAGCAAAATGTTGTTTTGTCAAAATTTCAATGGTATAACCTGTCAAGTAGGCAGATTTCAGGACCCACTAGAGAGAGAAGGAGTAGAGGTAGGTACTTCAAAATACCTTCCCAGGACATACTTTGGTAAATTTTTACCAAATCATACTATTGACTTACAAATAAAGTGAATATACTATTTGATGCCTTTTTTATGGTCTTTTTCAAATATAATAATCATTTTTGTCAGAAATGAATTTTACCCCACCCCTATATATACCAATTCAGGGTATATATTTGCACATTGGGGGGGGGGGCAAATTTTATTTCTGATGTAAATGGGAGGTAAGTTTAAACCTTACCCCCACCCCCCTAATGTACAAATATATACCCTGAATTGGTATGTAGCAGTGGGGGTAAAAATCATTTCTGACAAAAATGATTATTACATTTGGAAAGAGCATAAAAAGGCACCAAATTGTATATTCACTTTATTTGCAAGTCAATAGTAAGATTTGGTAAAAATTTACCCATACTTTAGCCTGTAGACCCATCCCTGAAAGTCTCATTTTCCTAATTGGAAACAATTGTTGAACCTGGCTCAATATGTAGCTGAATTTGTTCCAGTAAAGTTTCTGATTTTTGGGTGGGGATTTCCACTAAAAACCTGCCACCAGTTTCCTGCACAATCCACCAAACACCCACTGTTGTGGTAAAATTCTTCCTGCATTATTTTTCCTTTTTGTGAATAAGGTTTATTCTATTTCAACTATAGGGCCTAAGGCTGACTCCTCCAATTTTCACAGTTTTTCTGTTGCACAGAAAACATGCACCCTTCACAGAGGTAGTTATTCCAATCAACAATTATTTGGATACAAATATCTAGCTCTTGTTCACACCAGGCCATAGACAATGATTTGGAAACCCACAAATAAATGAAACAAATGGCATTCTAGTTGTTAGGAAAACATGTGTTGGCATGCAAGCCAGCTTTTTTCCAACATGGCCTATTTTTACACTTCCAAAAAGGGTCTTTATCAAAAGGATATAAGGCCCTGTTGTGTCCATTGATGCATTATTTTATTTTGGGCAAAACCCCCTAATCCTGGAAAAGTCTAATTGCCTTTTCTTCAGTCCTTAACAAATTACCTTAAATTGCACTTGTCAGTAATAAGGACAATTCCTGTGAATGCTGGTCACTGATGATGATAACTGAACTTGTTAGGTGCATCCTATACTGCAAGCCAAGGTTTTTTGCACCAGTCTTGTAGGCATGAATATATAATGAGTCGGAGGTAATAGGCTTGAGATTGTCTGTGCAGGATTTTCGACTCTTGTTGATAGAAGAGCATCGCCAAGCGCTGAAAACCATGTTTGTGACCAAGATGGGCCCCAGGATTGCACAAAGCCTCCATTCATGGAGGTCCCAGGGACTTCTTGCTGTCCGGTTCTAAGCCGGCTTAAGCACTTCGGTGTAGACTTGAGAAGATATGTGATCCCCGTCCTGCACTGGTATCCGGGATCATTGCTTTCCTGAGGCGAAAAAAATTTCAATGATTTAAAGAACATGAAAATTGGAACTTGGAATGTTACGACATTTAAAAATGACTATTGTATCGACATTTTTGACTGACGAATTCAGACAATTCGAACTGGATCTATTAGGAGTTTCAGAAACTCATATCCCAAGGGGTAGGAAGCATGAAATTAGGTGATATAGAATTTGTTTACTCAGGCAGGAAGGATGGGTTACATAGACAGGGAGTAGGGCTCATGATGAATAAGGAAGCTGCTAAGTCTTGTTTAGGCTGGGAAGGTATTAATAATAGAATACTAATTGCTCATTTTATGACTAGAAAGTTCAAGGTATCAGTTATAGTAGTATACGCCCCTGTAGAACCGACTGATGGGGATACTAGTGACTCAGATGAATTTTACTTACAGTTACAGGAGCAAATAGACAAGGTCCCAGGTAGAAATATGATGTTATTGCTGGGAGATTTTAACGCCCAGGTTGGTAGAAATATGGATAGATGGTATCCCAGCTTAGGTAAATTTGGTGTAGGAAAGAAAACAGTAATGGATACAGACTTTTGCAATTTTGTAGGTATAACAATCTAGTTATAACCCAATACAGTGTTTGGTCATAAAATGGCTCATAAGCTAACATGGTATTCACGTGATGGTAAGACAGCAAACCTTATTGATTATGTTATAGTAAATCGAAGACTGGCAGGATCAATACAAGATACTAGGGTATATAGGAGTGCTGTTATTGATGTTAAAAGTAAAGATCACCATCTAGTAGTGTCAAGGGTTAATTTAAAGCTGAAATATCGGAAGGGTAATTACCTCCCGGGAAGTTATGATGTTAGTAGACTCCAGGATGAGAATTTGAGAGAAACTTTCCAGGAACAGTTGAATACTAAACTTGAGAGCTTAAAATTTGATAATGTGGAAGTGGTTGGAATAATTTTAGAAAAATAATTTGTGAAGTTGCTGAAGGTGTATTAGGAAGAAAGCTAGAACTGCAGCTAAGAATATTAGTGAAAAAGCTTTAAGTTTAATAGAAAGGAGAAAGGACTTGTACAAGAATTATCTGAGTGATAGATCACATGAAAACAAAAGAAATGTAAAGAAAGTGGAGAAAGCATTGAAATATGAACTAAGGAGGTGTGAAGTGGAGGCCATGGATAAAATTGCCGAGGATTTAGAAGATGCAGCTAGACGGCATAATAGTAAAATATTGTACTGGCACGTTAACAAATTGAGAGGTAGTAGTCAATCCGGACTAGTCCCAGTTAAGATAGGAATGGGATGGCAATTAGCGATAAGACAAAAGCTAAAGCGAGATGGGCCGAACATTTTGAGAATTTGCTTAACCGAGATAGAGTTGCAGGAAAAAATATAGAGGAAAATGAAAAAGTTTGTGATACCTTGGATGTGAAGGAAGATTTGTTTTGTGAGGAGGAATTAGAAACAGTACTAAAAGGATTAAAGAATAATAAGGCTCCAGGTGCTGATAGGGTAGTAAATGAGTTTCTTAAATATGGTGGCTCTGAGGTTAGAAATAAGTTATTGGAGATTATGAATATGATTTTTGAAAAAGGGGAAGTACCTAATGATTTTAGGAAAACCTTAATTAAGCCACTTTTATAAGAAAGGTGATAAAAGTGAGTGTGGTAATTATCGAGGCATTAGTCTGGTCTCTGTAGGTAGCAAATTGCTTAGTAATATGATACTTTTTAGACTGAGAGATGCCGTAGACAAAGTTTTAAGAGAAGAGCAGTGCGGTTTTAGAAAAGGTAGAGGATGTGTTGACCAAATTTTCACTCTTAGGTTAATAATTGAGAAGTGCCTAAGTTTTCAAACACCTTTGGTCCTCAGTTTTATAGATTATGAGCAAGCGTTCGATTCTGTTGATAGAGGAGCTTTAGTAAAGGTTTTATCCTTGTATGGTATACCAGACAAATACATTAAAGTGATTAGTGCTATGTACGAGAATAACACTGCTGCGGTTAAGGTAGGAAATGAGGTTTAACAGCTGGTTTTGTATTAAATCAGGAGTTAAGCAGGGTTGTGTTCTATCCCCCTTTATATGGATTATTTTGATGGACTTTGTTTTAAGGAGCACAGGAAAGGCAATGGGAGACCACGGAATCAAATGGGGAGGAAAAAGTCTCCTGGACTTGGATTATGCTGATGATTTAAGCATCCTAGATGAAAGTGTGAGCAAAATGAATGAAGTTTTAGAGGTTTTGCGAGTTCAGGGTGCTAGAATTGGTTTGAAAATTAATGTTAGGAAGACCAAGTCACTAAGGCTAGAATAAGTGAAGATGAAAGGTGACGTTGGGTAATGAAAAGATTGATCAGGTGGGCAGTTTCACTTACCTTGGTAGTATTGTTAGTAGGGATGGTGGGAGCAGTGAAGATGTTAAAAATAGAATAGCCAAGGCTCAGGGTGTTTTTTCACAGTTAAAAAAAGTCTGGAAGAATAGGAAGATAAGTCTGCGAACCAAGATTAGAATCTTAGAAGCTACAGTGATGACAGTGGTCAAATATGGCTCTGAAGCATGGACGCTCCGAAAAGCGGATGAAGATTTGCTAGATGTTTTCCAGAGAAATTGCTTGAGGATTGTTCTGGGTACCCCGCTGACTGACCGTATTTCAAACAATAGGCTATACGAAAATGTGGTTCAATACCACTTTCTAGGTCTATAATGAAAGAAAGGTTGAGGTGGTTAGGGCATGTTGTTCGGATGAAGGATGACAGATTGCCGAAGATTGTTCTTTTCGGCCAACCATCTAGGGCTAAACGGAAAGCAGGTCGTCCCCGTCTGGGTTGGGAGGACGTCATAAAGAAAGATTTAAAGGAAATGGGAACTTCGTGGGCGGGTGTAAAAAGGGAGGCTTTGAATAGATTGGGGTGGAGGAGGAGCGTGCGTAGCTGTGTTGGCCTCAGGCGGCTTGGTGCTGCGATGAGTTGTTAGTAGTATTTTACCTCTAGTACTTTATGAACTGGCTATCTGGAGCAGGCTGGGGATCACACTCTGGTCACTTATTAACTTTTATGTCATTAATACATCTCCTTGACTATGTCTATATGTGAGAGATGGTAGTAAATTATTGTAATTTAAATTTATGTACAGTAATTTAGTTGCATGTTGCTGCACTGATTCCAGAATTGATATATCACCCTTATTGACTAGAGTAGCAATACACATCTCAAATTCTAATTTCAGTCTGATCAGGGCCTTTAACAGCTTGGTGATCACAGCTGGAGATCTGCCGCAAAACGTTCTTTTTATTTAAACCAAGAGTTTGGTTGGCAGTTTGCTACTACAGATTGTGCCTGAAAATTAAACTTTAGCTTATCATCATCCAAGACGCCCAGATCTTTTTCACCTTGACTGCATATGAGGGGCTGTTTTGAACCATCACTGATTTCCTGAAAATACTGGCACAGAAGGTTATTTGTTCCAAAATGAATTACTCTGCATTTCTGGATATTAAATTCAAGCTGCCATGGATTTTACCCACTTTGAGAATGTATCAAGGTCAGCCTTGATGACTATGGTTCAAGGGTCATGGATGGGACGAGTTATTTTGGAATCATCCATGCACAAGCAAATTTGATTTTCTATGATTGAAGGCATCATATGAATATGATGAAAAAGCTTAAATAAAGTCAGACCCAAAACCATTCCTTGGGGTACTACACTTTTTTACATCTATTGATTCTGGATTCTGAAATCCCAATATTTATTCCAACATTCACAGTCAGATACTTTTCTCTATTAGTTCAGATCACAAAACTGAATGAATTTCATATATGCTTAAAAAACTGGTGCTACTTAGATGAAGAACTTGAGTGGGGTTGCTATAACAGATAAGTACAAAAAAAAGCCTAAAGAATCTTGAACAATCTGAGATTTTAGCCTACTTTGAGACCTTATGTGGCTGTAGCCTATGCTTGTAACAGAAGTTTTTCAAAGGTGTCAGTCTATAATAATTGTTGCACAGATAGAAACATACTAATAAAAACAAAACTAATATTATTAGATATCCACACTGACAGTTACAATTCAATTTGAACCTAATCTGATCTTTCTAACCTTATCTAAATACATAGCCCATATTGTACATTTCACAAGAATTGATTGATTCTCAGTTTTGCCACCATTGATTCAATTTACAGGTAAATCAGTTTTAATAAGATTGATGCTAACACATATATAAGCCGTACCTAAAATATTAGAAAAAGGTGTCATCTTTTAGGGACCATAAAGGGCTTAAAATTGAATTTGTGACAAGAAACAAAGGTCATATTTGGATTCAGGATGAAATTCAGATTCTAGAGGTAGCCTATGTTTGTTTCTTTAGCTATCTAAAGACTCTGTTAATTCAAACATTTACCTTTGGTTTTTTTTTGGAGATGTAACAAAGCACTTAAGATGAATTGCAGAAGAACTAAAGATCCACTGAACACTGAATATTATTTATAAATAATGTAATATTTTTAATGTAGGGGCTTCTTGCTATCTTGAAAAGAAGTTGAGTTAGTGTGATAAAAAATTTACAGGAATGAATCCAGGCCAAAAATTTGGCAAATTTTCTATTGAATAAAATATTGAGATACACAGGCTGAGAAATAGACATGTCAATAGAATCAGAATTTCCACCCTGAGTTCCTAAATATAATGTTCATTTATGTTGCAAGCTTACTTCTGGTTCTAAAGAATCACTGTTTCTTAGCTATCTCAACAAATTGAGATAAAATCTTGGCTGTTTGAAAAAGTGTAAAATGTCAAAGATATCAATGAGGGGTGAGTTTAAAGTAAATTTGTAGTGCAAATGAACTTTATAGGCTATGTGGATTCAAAGTTAAAATAATGATTCTAAAGATCTATATGTTTCTTAGCTATCTCAATATTATGTTAATTGGAAAATTTACCAAAACCTGTGAGAATTGGTAAGCTACAATTACTACCCTTTTTCTTATTTCTGCAGCTTAAAAAATTGTGTACATAACATATTATACCTGTCTGATTCAGAAAAAAAATTATAGGGTAAGACCATCAGTAAAGTCCAGGGGCCAGGACCTAAAAATGTGATACTTGCATGAAATATCTTTTTCATGACAATCTAAGGCACTTTATAGTCATATTGAACCTGCTTATTATGATTATACCTAGGATAGTTTTCTCCCCAAGGTGTGCTTGATTCTTAAAAATGGCCTGAAAAATAGAAAGTGTTATCTGGCAAGTTTTGTTTGCAGACCATTAATTTTTTTTTTAACTGAACCTACCTGAGGCAAAAACACAAGCCCATTACATGTGAGCAGAGAAAAAAAATAGTCATTTTTTATTGCATTGAATTTTCTTTTTATTGATCAAATAAAGATGAATAAAAATAAGCTTGTAAAAGTAATTGATTAGAAAATTATTTGTATTAAAAAGAAATGAACAAAAATGGCAGTGTACTTTCTCAGTCTGGTATAGATATTCAAAAAACGAGACTATCCAGTCAAAGACTTTATAGTACTAATATACTTAATAACATATAAATATTGATAACTATTTACATTAGAAAAGGCTATAAGCATCAGAATCTAACACAATTACAGCTGTTCAACTATACAGCAATACCTGGCTAAATTTAATCTCCATTGGTCTCTACAAACATGTGACATTTTAATCACAATTTATTAATTCAGAACCTTGGTCCCCTCTGAATCCAATTTTTAACTTTCCTGGTGAAATTGGTTTGCCTCTTTCTGATCAGAATAGATCACAAGTATCAAGTACCAGAATCATTATTCTAATCCCCTTCCTGTTCACAATAAAATTCTTCTAAGGTAATCTCTTAGGGTTGTCTTCTTTTTTAGTAATGATCAATATTCTACTACGAAATTTTTCCTATTGATGAAATTTTTTTGATAACCTTAATGTCATCATAACATGCTATAGACATTTAGTGAGTAATTCTATGAGTATCCTCATGACATTCCTACATGATGCTGTGTATTAGACATGAGAGTTAAGTCCTTCTAGATCCATCATAGCCCCCCCCCCCCTTATTCCTTTTCTATTGGCAGTCATGGGATCTAAGGGTAATTGTTAGTAAATACCTGTATGGCAAAAATTACGATTTTCGGTTTCTAATTTGTATTAGCATATAAACCATGTAGTATTGTAGGCTATTGTCACCTATGGAATTCAAGATTTATAAGTGAAAGTTTCAACATGTTAGTTAAATTTTTTATGATATCAACTGTATAGATACTTACTTTTAACTTGACAGAGTCCTACTTATCTTTTAACAGCAGCAAGAAAGTAAAGGACAAAGAACTGATCCTTGTGGACACCATGTAATGTATTGCCAATATTTGAAGAATAGGAAAGTATTTCTGCAGATTATAATAGGTGTATCACAGGCTGTTGATATGCAGTTGTGATTGTAAATATAAATTTCATTGCAAAATTATGAAAATTTTGTAGCTACCATCAAGAGGCTACCAGGTTTGACCCCCCCCCCAAAAAAAAAAGAAAAGAAATTTGTCAAACCCATAATAAAAGTAACAAAATAAATATAACCATTTTTGTGTTTTTTGTAACTTTTCTTGTAACCCCTCATCCCCAAAGAATACCCTTCCCCCAAAAAGTCTTGTACCCCTTAGGCTACTCTATTATAGTTTCCCAGCCATCATTGATTATAGAAGTTAAGTGAACACTACCTAATCTGCTGTCCTTGCCTTTCCTAAAGCCTTACAATTTTAAATTGGTTTTGTGTTTAGGGTACCGTTTGAAATGCTGGATAGTGGGATGCTATCATGAAATCTACTCTTATGCTTAGTTTGAATGAGCCTGAATTTGGTCTTTCTGTTTTTGATAACAGTTAGTTTTATATTGTAGTTTTTGCTTTGCTAGTCTAATGCTATTATCCTGAATAATTTCCTTTATGTGTTTAGAATTATCACACCTTTTTTTTATTAAGAACTTTTTTCGAAAAACAGGTGGTCAGTCCTCTTAAATATGGGAATACTTTTGATGGATGTAATCAATACAGATGAATATTTTATCTACACAAGTTCTTTACAGTATTCAATCATACCAAAATTATTGTTTTCAAGCCATCAGAAAAATATACAGAAAGCACATACTTACTGCTGCAAAAAAGAAAAAATTGCCATTAAAAATAGTAATGAACATTAAATACATCATGAAAAAACATGATAAAAAATCCAAGCTTTATTTTAACATTTGGTTTTACGTAGCATCATTAGAATCTAGAAGAATTTTTGATGGTTTGGAGTGAGGGGGGTTGTCACTAGATGAAGTGCCAAGAATATCATAAAGATTTTTAGATTAAGCTGATAGTTTTTCACTTACAAACTACAAGCTACATTTTGACTGCCATTTACCACATTGTACTTACCAAGTTTACCAAGGGCGTTTTTTTGAAAGCAAAAACAATAATCATCTTTTGCTGTTTGAAGGATGTCCCTCCTTTGGTGTTTTGCTAGGGTATCTATCACATTTCCACATTTTTTAGTGAATAGTTTTTTTTAAGTAGTTTCTAATCACATTTGTAGGTAGAATTTTTCATAAATTGAAATTTATGATTGGTTGCCTCGAATTAGCTCTAGCTAAAGCTTAGTATTATAAACTTCATATGATTCGGCCTTTACAAGGTCGCCACTTTCTCCTTTTGGTGCTTTGACTCTGCAAGGCTTCATCCAATGAAAGCTCAGGCAATCTAATAATTCAACAATCACGCCTTCATTTTTCAATGCAGGATCTTTGCTGCTTACCTCTGAATTATTCCACAAGAAGGGCTTGATAATTATCCATTTTCTTTCTCTAGTATCCTAGTAGATTTACTGAATAGATTTGGTGAGCTAAAATCTCCAAAATTTTCAAGGAGCTATACACCAAAAAATGCTGGTTCAGGCTATATAATGCTCTAATAGATGTTGTAGAATAAATAGAAACAAAAAATGAGTAATTCATGCAAACCTACGAACCTTTTACAAGCCATTTATTTGTATTATTTTCTTGTCCTTCAATTTTCTACTTCCATCATTTTTATCAGAACAATATTCTCTTTTGACCAGCCAAGGTTTGACTGGAGAATAACA
>JAPEVW010001011.1:0-22233 GCA_027921565.1 Artemia sinica | reverse complement strand
TTCCTGTATATAACATATATAGGCTAGTCTGTGAGTTACACATATTTATAAGTAGTAGGTTAATGCTGTCCACTGAGTTATATATTTCTGTTATATAACTTATATAGGCCGAGTCAGTAGTATTTATACTTATAATAGTAGGTTAAATATGTCACTGAGTTATTGCCTTTGCAAAACAGAATGTGATCCGTTTATCTGGCCTCCCCCAGGCCTTTCAGCATGTCCCCAAGGTGGCGATAGGGGAACGCTCTACAGATATGTGGTTACTCCATCGGAGCATGACCAAGGGGGGACCTTGTCCCTGGGGTCCATAATAGAATCTGGGGCAACCCTTGCACCGTGGTCATAAATACAGTCGGAGGAGGAGAAGGCGCCCTCACATTTACAACTCAAAAGGGGCCACTTTTTTATCCCAATGTTCCATGAGTTGCAAACTTCTTCCCAGAATGGTTAAATTGCATGGTGATGCGAACACCATCGCGGGAGGATCCTCTATAGGGGACAACTGTGCAGTAAGGAGCGTAAGATACCATATCTATGACAACGGCCTATGCGGAAAAGGGCTGCCTCGACCTTTTCGGGTACCTTCAAGACTGGGAACCTTTGCGGTCAGCTCTATTTCCGCATTGAGGAGTGGCGTCCCCTCGAAGTAAATTATAGCCTAGTAACGACACAGCATTCGCACGGGATTTTGACTAATAGACACTTCTTCTGGGATTGGTATGTTTATGATGGGGCGGTCCTTTGGGCTGAAAAACCTCTTCCTAGCCAATTTATCTATTAAAGGGTTGCCTCCCGTATAGCATATATTTGTGAGGCATGAATATATAATGATTCGGAGGTTAATAAAACGGCCCCCCCTTGAGATTGTCTGTGGGAGGATTTCGACTCTTGTTGATAGAAGAGAGCATCGCCAGGCGGAAAACCTGTTTTGAGCCAGATGGGCCAGCAGGTTGCACAAAGCCATCCATTCATGGAGGTTCCCGCCAGGGACTTCTTGCTGTCCGGTCTAAGCCGGCTTTAAGCAGCTTCGGTGTAGACTTGAAAGCTATGTGATCCCCGTCCTGCACTGTACTCCGGATCATTGCTTTTCCTGCGGCGAAAAAATTTCAATGATTTAAAGAACATGAAAGTGGAACTTGGAATGTAAACGAACACATGAAAAAATGACTATCGTATCGACATTTTGACTGACGAATTCGGAACATTCGAACTGGATCTATTAGGAGTTTCAGAAACATCATATCCTCAGGGGTAGGAAAGCATGGAAATTAGTGATATTAGGAATTTGTTTAACTCGAGGCCGAGAGAATGATTGGTTACATAGACAGGGACGTAGGGCTCATGTGATAAGGAGCTGCTAAGTCTTGTTTAGGCTGGTAAGGTATTAATAATAAGAATACTAATTGCTCTTTATGACTATAAAGTTCAAGGTATCATTATAGTAGTATACGCCCCTGTAGAACCGACTGATGGAGATCTAGTGACTCAGATGAATTTTTACTTACAGTTACAAACAGGAGAAAATAGACAGGGTCCGCAGGTAGAAATATGATGTATTTGCTGGGAGATTTTAACGCCCAGTTAGGTAAAATATGAGGATAGATGGTATCCAGCTTAGTAAATTTGGTGTAGGAAAAGAAACAGTGAATGGATACAGACTTTTGCAATTTTGTAGGTAGACACAATCTATTTATAACGGCAATACGTTGTGGTCATAAATGCTCATAAGCTAACATGGTATTCACACGTGATGGTAAGACAGCAAACCTTAGTTGATTAGATTATAGTAAATCGAAACTGGAGGATCAATACAAGTACTAGGGTATAGAGGAGTGCTGTTATTGATGTTAAAAGTAAAGATCAAACCCATCTATAAGTGTCAAGGGTTACCATATTTAAAGCTGAATATAGGAAGGGTATTACCTTCCCGGGAAGTTTTATGATGGTTATGTAGACTCCAGGCATGAGATTTGAAGAAACTTTGTCCAGGAACAGTTGAATACTAAACTTGAGAGTTTAAAATTTGACTATGTGGAAGATTGTTGGAATAATTTTAGAAAATAATTTGTGAAGTTGCTGAAGGTGTATTAGGGAAGAACGCTAGAACTGCGCTAAGAATATTATGAAAAAGCTTTTAAGTTAAATAAGGGAGAAAGGCTTGTACAAGAATTATCTGAGTGATAGTCACATGAAAACGAAAGAAATGTAAGAAAGTGGAAGAAAGCATTGAAAATATGAACTAAGGAGGTGTGAAGTGGAGGCCAATGGATAAAATGCCGAGGATTTTAGAAGATGCAGCCGTAGACGGCATAATAGTAAATATGTGTACTGGCACGTTAGACAAATTGAGCAGGTAGTAGTTCAATCCGGACTTGTCCCAGTTAAGATAGGAAATGGGGTGGCAAATTAGCGATAAGACAAAGCTAAGAGCGAGATGGGCCGAAAATTTTGAGAATTGGCTTAACCGAGATAGAGTATGCCAGGAAAAAAATATAGAGGAAAATGAAAAAAGTTTGTGCTTACCTTTGGATGTGAAGGAAGATTTGTTTTGTGAGGAGGAATTAGAAACAGTACTAATAGGATTCAAAGAATAATAAGGCTCCAGGTGCCTGATAGATGAAGTAAAATGAGTTTCTTAAATATGGTGGGCTCTGAGGTTAGAAATGACAAGTTATTGGGAGATTATGAATATGATTTTTGAAAAAAGGGGAAGTACCTAATTGAGTTTTAGGAAACCTTAATTAAAGACACTTTATAAGAGAAGTTTGGATAAAATTGAGTGTGAGTAATTATCCGAGGCATTAGTTCTGGTCTCTGTAGGTAGCAAATTGCTTAGTAATATGATAGCTTTTTTAGACTGAGAGATGCCGGTAAGACCAAAGTTTTAAGAGAAGAGCAGTGCGCGTTTTACGAAAAGCGTAGATGGATGTGTTGGACGTAGCAAATATTCCACTCTTAGGTTAAAATTGAGAAGAATGCCTAAGTTTCAACAAAAAGAAGAACCTTTGTGTCCTCAGTTTTACTCGATTATGGAGCCAAGCGTTCGATTCTGTTGGATAGAGGAGCCTTTAAGTAAAGGTTTTCTCCTTGTATGGTATACAAGGGACAAAATACCTAAAGTGATTAGTGGCTATGATACGAGAAATAGACACTGCTGCGGTTAAGGTAGGAAATGGGCGTAGCAGCTGTCGTTTTTGTATTAAACCAGGAGTTAAGCAGGGTTGTGTGTGTCGCTAATCCCCACTTTATATGGATTATTTTGATGGAGCTTTGTTTTTAAGGAGCACAGGAAAGGCAATGGAAGAAAAAAAACCACCCCCCAACCGGAATCAAATGGGGAGGAGAAAATGTCTCCTGGAGCGTTGGATTATGCTGATGATTTAATGCATCACTAGATGCACAACCGTGTTGAGCAAATGACATGAAGTTTTAGCGGTTTTTGCGAGTGTCAGGGTAGCTAGTAGTATGGTTTTGGAAAATTAATGTTAGGAAGGACGCATAGTGCACAAGAGCTAAGGAATAAGTGAAGATGAAAAGGTGCCGTGATGGGTAATGAAAAGATTGATCAGGGTGGGCAGTTTATCACTTACCGGTAGGTAGTATTATTAGGTAAAGATTCAAGGTGGGAGCAGTGAAGATCGTTGAAAAATAGACAAAAAGCCAAGCTCAGGGGAGTTTTTTTCACAGTTAAAAAAAGTCTGGAAGAATAGGAAGGATATAAGTCTGCAACCACAAGATTAGAATCTTAGAGAGCTACTAGTGATTGAACAGTGGTCAAAGTATGGGCTCTGAAGAAATGGACGCTCCGAAAAGCGGATGAAGAATTTGCTAGATTGTTTTCCAGAGAAAACGCGTTAAGGATTGTTCGGGGATACCCCCCCGGCTGACTGACCGTTATTTCAAACAATAAGGCTATACCGAAAACTGTGGTTCAATACCGAGGCTTTTCTAGGTCTATAATGAAAGGAGAAAGGTTGAGTGTGGTTAGGCAATGTTTGTTCGGATGAAGGATGACAGATTGACGAAGCTGTTCTTTTTGGGCCAAACCATCTAGGGCCTAAACGGAAAGCAGGTCGTCCCCGTTCCTGGGGGTTGTGGAGGACCATAAAAGTAAAGATTTAAAGGAATGGGGAACTTCGTCGGGCGGGTGTAAAAAGGGAGGCTTTGATAGATTGGGGTTGGAGGAGGAGCGTAGTGCGTAGGCTCTGTGTTGGCTTAAGGCGGCTTGGCTGACATGTGATGGAGTTGTTTAGTATTAGTAGTAAAAGTGGCAGATTCTCCACAAGTTGACCTACAAATTGGTGTCATAAATTTTTGAAACAAAATTTAATAAATAAATATGATAGTCTATGAACTGACCCACTTTGCTATATCGTTTGCTCTCTAATGAACCTGCTGAAACTTTATCTCATACATCCAAACTATATCAAACACTAAAGCAGATTGTCTATGTTTCCAAATAAGCTAAATGATGAAATTACAAGTTTCACCCAAAGTTCATGCATTTCTAACACAACAGTTGACACACATGCTGAAGCCTTGACATCTTTACTAATAAAGACAGCTAATCATTGCCTATCCCCAGACAACACCTAAGAAAGCATTCCCTAACAATTATTCCTAAAGCATGTGGACAAAATGGTGCCTAAAAAATGGGGATAAAAAAGGCAGCCTAGGACAGAATTTCATAAGAAAACCATCACCTACTAGCATATTTCAAAAAAAATTACAGCAGAATCTAATCTAAAAAGGACTATAATAGATGCTAAATATAAATACTGGAATAATTTTGCAAATAATCTCTCCGAGAAAACGCATGGAGCCGAATTATACATAAATTCATAAGCACACATCTGTGGGAAAAAGACTTTCCCCCAACCCACTCCTGTATGAGCTTTTACATATAATACCTACTTATGACATATGATAATGAAAAGCTAACCTATTTGCAACTATTTTTGTTAATAATCTAACATTCAAATAATCAAAGCAAACTGTCCACAATTCACCCATGAACCCAAGTTTACCCAACCACGCCCAGGATCCGAGTACATAACCCATCCATTTCAATCCAGGAAATGAATAATGCAATACATCAGATTAGGACCAAACTAGCAGCAGCTATGACAATATACACCTACATGGATAAAGAATCTCACACCTTCATATAAACAAGAACTGCTAAATTGTTGTAATCACGCTTGGGGCATCTTCTAGGTTTCCCCAATAGTATGGAAATGTTCATCCCTCCTACCAATCCTAAAGAAAATAAACCAAAAGATAACCCTGAGTCTTATAGGCCGCATAATGATTACACCTGTGATGGGGAAAAATAAATAGGAGAAAAGGATTTATATAACAGACTCCTCTGGTTTGTTGAAAAAAATAATATGATCCCACACACTAACACTGGATTAAGGAAATACCACTCTCATAACAGATGCCTTTCATTTTGCTAACAAATGCAATAAATGAATCTTTCTCAAAAAATAATATCCTAGATGGCAGCTTTCCTAGATTTTGAAGGGCATATGACAATGTGAACCACCAAATCCTTTTAAATAAACTTGCAAACCTTGGAGTAACCCCCTAAGCTAGTATCTTTTATTAAATCCTTCATAGAAGTCCGAAGTTTCATTGTTTGTGTTGGTTCAGTACCTCTTCACCCCAAAAGACAATATCCAAAGGCCTACCTCAGGAGCAGTCCTCAGGTTGCCTACTATTTGCCCTATATCTCTGGGACATGAACCTAACCCACACAAATCTACAATATGCTGATGATCTGGTGCTTTTATGGTTCATCTGGGCACCACTTTTCAGAATAGCACAGTCAAATCTGCAAAAGTCACTTTTCCAGTTTGAAAAATTCTCTCAACATTCAGATTTACCCATTGCACCCACCAAGTCAAAATAATCCAACTTTTCACCGGAAGCGAAACCATGTTAATGCAAAAACTAACTCTAAATAAAACAACTATTCCAGAAGATAATAATATTAATTACCTAGGTCTCATGCTTGACCAAAACTTAATTTCCACCTCCACATTTTCAACACAATAAAAAAATGCTATAGAAAAGCAAATCTACTAAAAGTGACACGCCTGGGGTTGTAAAGAGAAAAACCTTACTCCAGTTTTTATAAATCCACATAAGACCCCATATTGACTATGGGCTTCATCGTCTATGGTGCATGTGCACACAGACCCAGATGCAAAAAAAATTGAAACAACACAAAATGATATAATACGTCTCATATTTGTCTTAGGAAACCCACAAGCACCAAGTTTCTGCTTATGGAGAGTGGATTACAACAATAAGGGAGAGACGTAGCTTTCTCTTGATAAAACATCTTACAAAAATTGAATCAAATAGCTCACATGACACATTACAATAAATTGGTAAGAAATCACGCAGCCATGTATAGAGGTATTGCAAATAAGTATGCCGAATATTCAAAGACAGTTCCCTGTATACCAGCAAAGTCTATTGACCCTACTTTCCCCCAATCCCCCCCATGGAATTGGTCATTTTTTCCATATAAATACTGAATTTTCAAATGGAATAAAGATTTAACCCCCATTGCTTTTGTCCAGAAAAATTTTGCAGAAACTTAATACGTTTACCTATAAATACCACTTCCAAATATTTTGTTGATGGGGGGGTCAAAACAATGGATGAGAAGGTTGCAAGTGGTGTTTTCCTTCCTCACCTGAGAAAATTGCAATGGTTGCGTCGAGATTATTTAATAATTTATCTATAATCGTCTGCTGAGTTAAATGCCATAAGCATGGCTTTTAGAACAGGCCTTAACAAAACCGACCTTTGATTGAAAATTCGAATAATATTATCATCTATTTCCGACTCTTTATCAAGCCTTGAAGTTGCTGGCCTCAGCTCCTCAATATAAGTTGACATTGACACGTTATCATTGTCTCAGTATTATTGATAATCTTGCTTCAAGTGGCCATAAAAACTTACTTTCAGCATCATTCCTAGCCACTCTAGCATAATTGGTAATCATCAGGTTGATGAATAGCAAAAATGCTATAAATATTGACCAGCCAAGTGGGAGACCAATCCCCAATTATGAGATATTTTACCGATGGAGGCTATCAGATATTAATTTTAAATAAGATTATCCTATCCTTTCCCCCTTTCCCAGAAAGTATCTTTCTAAATTTATCATAGAATTCGTTCTGGAACAAATGAACTAAATTTCCTTGCATTCTCATATAAGCTTTCTAATTCAAGTGGTTCAATTCCCCTGTCCCCTCTTTGTCAGGCATTTGTAATATGAATAATGAAACAATTGACCATTGCCTATTTGAATGTAATATGCTGACGTCCTGCACAACATACCTTGCTTTGTAAACTGTTAAAAGACTTCAAACACCACAAAATCCCCACTATCAGCCAAGAGCCTAGCCAACTATACCTGCACACAGAGCATAGAAATCGACATCTATCATTCTTATATGTGAACTCCTAGAGTCGGAAAGAATCTGCTGAAAGATATCTGAATAATCTAATAAATTATGAGCAATCAAGCCAGTAGCTCTGTAGCCCACAGGTTAGTGAAGCAATGGGAAAAGGGCTAAATAGTTTTACTGAAAAGCCTGCCTGCTGTTTAAATAGAGAAGAAGAAACTTACTTCAGAAGAAGAAGAGAGATGAAGAAAATTAACTTTACTTAACTTTACTTACTTAAATCTCACATCACTACTTTATGATGCTGCAAAACTTACCCTACCCAGTCCCAATGCCTAAAAAACACTGAAGAAAAAAACAAACGCCCCTAAGCCATGGTGACGTCCTCTTGCAAGAGGCTTGTGGCAAAAATAAATGGAATGCCATCAGATCCTTCAAGAGAAATCCATCCACTGGAAAAATATAGTGCAAAGCTACAGCAGAGGCAAAACTTTAGAGAAACAATCAACTTGCAAAAGAAGAGGCTTGCCAAAAACTTTCTCTTATCATGGTGTCCCACAAAAAAAAAACGCAAGAATCAAAGATTCATAAGTTCCCTAGACAAGATGTGTGGCAAGTTCTCCACACAGAACCCCTACTTCCATTAGTTACCAGCTAACTCTAAATGGTCAGCAGCTGAAACCGACGAAGAAAAAGCGAAATTTTTAGCAGATTTTTATGAGAAGAAATTCAAAAACACACCTCATTAATCCACCCTCAGATCAGCCTAACACCCATTTTGACTTCGCCTGGGTCCCAGTAATCTACTTCCAAGATTTTACAATGATTGAGCTGAAATAAAGCAATCAATTTCAATTCAATCAAAACCCAAAACATCTTGCAGCCACGACCAGATTCCATCCATCTTTGCTCAACACCTTCCAATCAGAGTTTAAAAAAGTACTCTTATCTCTCTTCAACAATGCCTGGAGCAATTCCTTCTTCCATCTGCTGGAAAAGCAAAACATCACCGTCATCCCCATATATTAAAACAAAATAAACCCCAAAGAGGACACCCCAACTCCTTCAGACCCATTATGATTACCCCAGTTCTGGGAAAATTATATGAGAATGAAAATCCACTCCCGGATTGTATTGGTTTGCTGAGTCTAACCACCCATCCCACATACCCAAAACAGGATTTTTTTTTAGGAGGAAATATTCCATTCTTCCATTGAATGTATTTTTTCGCCTAACTACCAACGCCATATCTGAGTGTCTGAAAGACAACCAAATCCTAGTTGCAGCCTTCTTCGACTTCCAAAACGCTATGATAATATCCACAATCCCACTCCTACTGGCAAAAATTATCAAAAATGGTTTTCCAATACCTGTAGTGAATTTCTTTAAAAGTTACCTATCTGAACGCTCTTTTGTCTCCAAGTAAATTCGCTACATCACTTCTAAAAAAGTCTGTCTCCAAAGGCCTTCCCAAGGTGCTGTCCTCAGCTGTCTCCTGTATTTCACTATATTTATGGGAATCATCAACCTACCCAAACAAATATTTAGTTTGCAGATGATATAGTCCTATGGTCTACCTCAAATGATTTGAACTAGCCCAATCCAAGTTTACAAAAAAGTCGCTTTATGCTTTGAATGTTTTTGCTCCACACAATTCAATGCCTAAAACCCACCGCCCCACATCAAATCAGCTATAGTACAGTTTTTCATAACAAGAGAAATCCCCAATCTGCCCTACTAACCTAAATGGTGTTTGTCCATCCAAGAGCAACAAACACTCAAATATCTTGGCCTCACTCTAGACCAAAACTAACCTTCAGGTCCACATTGAAAATGTGAGAATAAAATGCCTAGGAAAAAATGCGTATCCTTACAAAGGCTACTCAATACCCCCTTCGGGGTTGCCATGAAAAAACTCTAATAAATTTCTATAAGACTTATATTAGATCTCAGGATTGATTATGGACTATTGTATATGGCTCATGCTCAAATACCCTACTATGCAGTCTGGCGACTGTCCAGAATACTATGATCCGGTGCTATACTTGGCCTCAGGATCACACGCGAAAACCAACTTACTCCTCAGTGAAAGTTGGTCTCACCTCTATTGTCATGGCGTAGAGACATTCTCCTTGCCCCCGCTACTTTTACAAAAATTGAAGGTAACAGTTCCCATAGATTACATGACTGGCTAAGAAACCCTGGAGCTTTAGGGGCCTTGCACGGGAATTTGCAACCACCCAAATGACCTACCCCATACCTTCATCTTCTTTATTTTCAAATTTACGCCCCCGGATACCAAAAATTCCTGGGCTAACCTCTACCAGAAGTGAACCTATTTGTTTGCGCCAGCTATTAAAACAGACCTTTCCCTTGTCCTATGTAAAAATCATTATTTCATGAATTTTGAAGTCTCAGAGATATATCCACCACTCCCAATTTTGTGGATGGCTCAAAAACAGATTCTACCAGGACTGCTTGTTGGAGTCCACTTCCCCATCTTTAGGTATATAGCAGCTGCTGAAAGGCTCCAAAATGATGTGAGTATCGTGACAGCTGAAAATAGCTGCCATTCAACATTGCATTGGAACCATTATAAAAGATGCCAAACCCCCCAAGAAACACCCCTCTTATAATTTATTCAGACTCCAAAATCAGACCCTTGCCTCAATATCACCAGAACATTCAGACTACCCAGACAATGATACCTCCACCACTCTTGTACTATTGAACCAACTACTTAAACAAGGTATATATCCACAAAATTCCCAGTACATCCCAAGTCACATGGGTATAAAAGCGAACCACAAGGCAGATGAAATAGCTAAATCTGCCCTTCAGTTGATAATAATTCTGGAAGACACCTATCCCAGTAAAGAGATGGTAAAAACCCATTGGCGCCCTAAAATTTATCTAGCAAACCAAATGTCCACTAAACACAGCAAACCTTTCTCCATTTAACATCCCGGAAAGACTCCAAGATGTACCACAGAGAATACGAATCAAAATGCTACTGGCCATTAACAGCCAAACCTTATCACTATCAAAACACACCATTCCAACAGTAATGACCCTCTTTGCCGCCTGATGTGAAACCTATGATGAGACCATCAACCATGTTCTTTTTGTTGCCCTGTGGCAACTCTCAACCATAAAAAAGAAGGGCTAACTTTATCTGCTATAATTCCAGGCACCTCAAAGCTACCCCTTAATATTGACCAACTAACACAACGGAAGACACGTCCTTCAACTGATGATGCTGAATTGTTCAAAAAGCTGTCTTTAACTGCCTAAATATAGGTGGTTTCCTCAATGATGTATAAAAGCCTATTATTGACTAATAATAGTCACCTAATCTCTAGTATTTGATTTCCCAGGACACACCCCTGACAGTAATCAGAACAATACGAAAAAGGTTTACATTGGATTCATCCGGAAGCCTATGATTGAAGAAGAAGAAGAAGAAGCAAATATGAGGCAATCAAGCCCTGTAGCCCTGTAGCCCCACAGTAAAGCCAAAGCAAAGGAAAAGGGGCTAAATAGTACTGACTGAAAAAGACCCACCTGCTGTGAAATAAGAAGTAGAATTACAAGAGCAAAGTCCAGGTCAGTCAAAATAAAACACTTATGTAGTAACCACTAAAATGTCACTGAAGGTTAATATAGTTATGGACATATCAGCAAATATGTAGGAAAAATGTCCTTTATCTAATAAATTGGGTATGTAATCCTTATTTTTTAAATTTCACAAAACCTATTGCTGTTGAGATTGGAAATCCATAACCTTCAAAATATTCTTACTTCAAATAGTCTTACTTTAAGATTGGCCTACCTTCAAAGGAAAAACTAACTGCAAAAACTGATTACTCTTTGTTGACCACATCCTATTTTATACACTTGAAACTATAATCTTCCCTAACTTTTACATTTTGCTTCCTATTCTTTGCCCAATTTGTCAACATGAGGTAAAGGTCTAGAATAGCTTTTCTTTAGGTAAGGTGTACATGCTTGAAACCAACATATTTTTTTGGAAAAATTTCTAACTGTTTCATATTATTGACTTACAACTGAAGTAAATGTACCACTTGATTCCCGTTTTTTTTTATGCTCTTTCCAATATTAATAATCAACTTTTGCTGCAAATAAATTTTACTTTACTCCCACCCCTATCGGCCTATATACCAATTCAGGATACTCTATATATTTGGCACATTAGGGGGGTGGTGGTAAAGTTTATTTCTTGATGTAAATGAGAATGTAGTTTTAAACTCCCCCCCCCCCATGCTATATATTTGCACATTAGTAATGGTAAGGGGGTTAAGCAAATATGACACACCTAGGTAGTGATATTTTTGTTAGTATTTTAGGGCCTATTTTATGGTTGAAGCAGTAGCATACAGTGGGTTTTGATTTGTATACTTAGGATGGTGTGGGAATAAGGTCAGCATAGCTCTTTTGGGGGCTTATGCAATTAAGTATTGTGTGTATTATTTCAAAGTTGTTTTCCAGAATCTAATATAGTGTTTTCCTTCTGATGACACTGAACTGTACACTCGTAACAATGCCTATATTTTGTTCTGAAAAAAGTTAGTTCTGGCATTAGCAACAAAATTTCCATGGTTCATCAATACTGTCATTACCTTCTAGCTCCTACATTAAATTTGGAAATTCTCTTAGCTTTAAATTTTTGTCTGCAAGCTATTGGATGAGTGGCATAATTTACAAAAATTGTAGTAATGGAAGAAAACTTGATAATCTGATTATATAAAATATTCTGGGTATTATAAAGTAATAATGTTTCATTCTTTTCTGTTTTGTTTGTATATTATATATTCATTGGCTAAAAGAAACACAATAAGTTGTGTAAACTACTTTAAAACATTTTTCTGTTTCTTCATTGTGTTGACACTACCTTCATACCTTAAAAAAAAAAGGCTATAAAAAAAAAAATTTCTAAAAGTATATCTTGAATTGTATTCATGCTTGTAATTTGCTTCCATTGGGATTTGCTGTTTTACTGCTTCTTTTGTAATTATTTCAATTAGAAGAAAGAGTTTTGAAGGTTATGGTTTTAGTTCTTTCCCTCTCAAAAGAAAGTACCATAAAATTCTGATACTAAAAAAAATCATTCATTAATGCAGGTGTTTTGATTTTGGCTCACAGTACATGAATAATTAAAACCAAATTTTGTTTATTAATTTTACTTTTTATTTTGGTTAAATAGCTTCCTTGAAAGGTTGTTTAATTTTATTTACAAACGTTTTTATTAGTATAAATATACATAACTTACAAATCAACTTATGTAAACAAACTTCTATTCATAATATATTTTTAATACATATATTAGGGAGTTTGCCCCCTAGTCAATACCTTGCTCTTTACACTGTGAAGTTTGAATTTTTGTTCCAAATCTTTAAAAATGACCCCTTAATCACAAAAGGCCATTAATTTAGAATAAAATAGCTTTTATGAAAGTACTAAAAAATCTTTGGAGTAAAGAGTGGGGTATTGACTAGGGGGTGAATCCAGATCATATAGGTAATAATTTCTGTTTCGTTTTAAATTTTGTGTTGCTCCATACTTTCTTTCTGTTGAAAAACTTATTTCTTTTTTTTTTTTATTTAAATTTTTGATTGTTTTTTTAAATAATGCTGGAACTCCGGCACCCTCATTTCATAGGCAATGTCACTTCCCCCATGAAAACTTTGTCCATGAAAGATCCTCCTGCATAAACCCACCAACCCCCCCCCCCCCCCCCCCCCGCTACCAGAAAAAATCCCTCCTGAAAACAATCTGTAATACTCCCAATAACCAACAGCTACTAATATGTAAACATTGGGTAAGTTTATAATTTTCAGCCCTTCCCCTGGGGACTGTGGGGGATTAACTCATCCTAAAAGACATAATTATTATATTTTTTGACCATGCTGAACAAAATGGCTATCAAATTTTGATTGTAATTTTTGGGAAAAAAAGAGCATGGATGGGGGCCTAGTTGCCCTCGCATTTTTATATTGGTCACTTAAAAGGGCACTAGAACTTTTAAGTTCCGTTTGAATGAGCCCTCTTGCAACATTCTAGGACTCACTGGGTTGATACAATCACCCTGGGGAAAAAAAAAACAAATAAACACGCATCCATGATCTTTCTTCTGGCAAAAAATACAAAAATTCCACATTTTGCAGATAGGAGCTTGAAACATCTAGAGTCAGGTTCTCTGATATGCCTGAATCTGATGGTGTGATTTTCATTAAGGTTCTATATCTTTTAGGGGGTTTTTTCCCTTTTTTGAAAATCATGCAAATTTTCTCGACTCATGACTTTTGATGGTTGGACTAATGTTGATGAACTTATATATTTGAAATCAGCATAAAAATGTGATTCTTCTGATGTATCTATTGGTTTCAAAATTCTGTTTTTTAGAGTTTTGTGTTACATTGAGGCTGGGTTGCGGCACGGGGTAGGCTCCTTACTTACAGTTTGTTGCCTACAAACTGTTTTGATATATGATTAGTTGTAAGGATGGGGAAGGGTGGATTTAGAAATTGATATTTAATCCCTCTTGATTTTTAGAACATTTCTTGTTTATGCTATTATTATGAAAGTAAGAGTAAACCCACTATATCCCAAAACTAGCAGAAATTATTCTCTAAAGGAGGGGGTGCTGCCCAATAGTTTCTGCTAGTTTGGGGTAAAGAGTAACATATTACCCCAAACACTAGCAGAAATTTTTCTCTATAGGAGGTGTGCTGCCTACCATATATAAGATATATAATTATATGTATATATATAATATATATATATATATATATATATATATATATATATATATATTATATATATATATATATATATATATATATATATATATATATTTATATATATATATATATATATGTATATATATATTATATATATATAATATATATATATATATATATATATATATATATATATACATATATATTTTGGGAGCTCAGCGTGTATGCTGCCAGTCCCCAGCATAGCTACATGATAGGCGTGTATATATTGATTCTCATTGTCACTTGTCTTCTAAACACAGTCCTCTTCTTGAAATGGTCATGGTGACACCAAAGGTTTCATACCATTCCTGTAAAAATATTGTTTCTTTCTGAAAGTTGTGACCTGTTTAGGTTGCTTGTGGCGAGAAATTAATATATTAGTTTTAAGAAGAAAAAAAAACTATGTAGCCAATTTTGAGGCCAAGTGTTTGTACAGCTACACAGCAGACTTTATACAGTCATTCGTTTTTTATTGCTTGGTCTTCTATCTGCAGACATTGTGAGCCTCTTCTTAAAGTCTACCAGGGTTTCTATACAACCTCTCTACAACTTCTCACATCACCAGGGTTTGTATACAACCACCCTGGGAAAACTAGTAATTCTTCCTTAAAGTTGTTACCCTTTTAGATCTTTTTTTTTTGTCTCAAATGTCAATACAGCAGTTACAAAAAAAAAAACAAACTATCTAGTCATTGTTTAGGCCAGGCCCTGGTGCTTGGCATGCAGCATACTTGTTTATACTGATTTTTGTTGTAAATAGAATCTCCAAATGATTCTAGTTTGTTTGCTACTCTTTCCTCAGGAAAATAGAGGGCTCCATAGGGAACCCATATAACGTTGAAGGGTTCTAATGACTTTTGATTAACAGTTGTGTAATTTATGGCATCTTTGGTCGGTTTGTACTGAGTTTTGTGCCATATTTTGTTAGCATCAAAGATTTTGATTGTGTTTCTAACATAATATTTCTTTCTTTTTGAGTTTTATTTTTGACTTGTTTGGATTTTTTGCTGTCCCTTGTGTTCTAACAGTAAAATTCTTTGTTCTTCACTTCAGTTTTATACCTTATGATACTTGCTTTCTTGGTATTACTTGTAATTCTTGCAATGCAAATTATCTTCTAACCACTTATTTCTTTGCTCTTGTGACACATCTTTTAATCAACCTATTTATTTGCTCTCCACTTTCATTTTAATTTGCTTACTTCTCATTGTCACATGTCTTGTACATGCTATATCTTTGTTCTTCACTTTTGTTTTGAATTTTTGTAATTGTTTTGATGACGCAAGTGTTCTAATAGTATATTTTCTCTGTTCTTCATTTTTGTTTATATACCTTAGGCATTTTTTCCATACCGTTTATCTCAATTGCTCTAGATTGGTCTCCTTATCACATTTGATGATCTAGGGTTGTTGCTTTGTCCTCTAGGCATTATGAAACTACTGCATAAATACCTTTTGTAAATTGATGCATTACACTTGGTGTTTTATACTTGGCTATGTTTCTTTTGTAATGTTGCATGTGTCATATATAAAAAACAATATAATCAACTCCTGAAGGAGGGGGGAATGATGATACAGTTTATTCTCTTAAGGAGCTTATGGTAGTAATATGTAAATATGACTTATGAGTATTTGAGAAATATGCATGAGCATATGTAGAAATATGCTCATAGATATGACCTCAATCACATGATTTTTTTTGCAAAATTGAAGCCCTAAATGAATTTTCTGAACACTTGATCTATTTAGATTGTTTTGCAGGCCAGAATACTTGCTGCTATTTATATCCAGCCTTATATATATATATATATATATATATATATATATAATATATATATATATATATATATATATATATATATATATATATATATATATATATATATATATATATATATATATATATATATAATATATATATATTCAATTTTGACTTGTAATTGTCGTTTTTGCATGTATTCTAAACTGTATATTTCTTTGCTCTTTATTGTTTTGGTTATCATTTCTCTTCTAGGAATTATGAAACTGCATAAAATGGCTTTGCAAAAAGACTAATAATAATTGGTGTTTTATATTTATCTAGGTTTCTACTGTAATTTTGCCTGCATCAAAAACTCTAAAAATGATACAACCACTACTGAGCAAAACAAATACGAGGTTATGCTCTTGAAATGTGCTCATAAATATGGCGTTACCTCACGTGAATCTTTTTTTTCCAAAACTAAGGCTCTTAACTACATTTTTCAAACTTGTGACCCAGTTGTGCAGAAAGCAGGGTAACATGGCAGAAATTAACTTATGAGTTAATATAATAATATGTATTATTCTGTGATTTGCCTCTTCCAAAGGAATTATTTTTATAGCAAGTTTGCCTTGCAGAATGATGGATTTCAGTCTCTTATGTAAATTCTTATATGGTGAGGCTACCTATAAAAAATTGTTCTGTTGAATATACAGTCTACAATATCAGAAAATTGTCCTAAAAAGTTTAGTGCACTGAAGGACATTAATTAACAAAATGTGTTTTTAAACATTTGGTAACAATGTTATAGTTTGGTTTATCTTTAGATGGTTGCTAAAAAAATGTTAAATGGACACCATTGAAAGTTTAACAACGGCAAGCTTCTGGTTGCTTTTTGTTTCAAATCAACATCATTTGAAAGGGTTTAGGGCTATTCACATATCTATGTACTCTGTCTTAGGTTACAGCTGTCACTGCCACCATTATATACCAAAAGTCCACTGAACAGGGATATTTTTTGTTTATGTTTTTACATCAGTATATTGTCTTAAAGTGTAATTAAAAAGTTATAGTAAAAATGTGTAATTGGTTTCATAATAACATTGGCATAGGTGCTGAAACCATATTTGATAAAAAAAAAGTAATATACATGGGGCAAATTTAGACCTTGTCATAAATGGGTCCCAAAAAAAAGATTTTCCTCCTTAGTTAACCTAAACAATTACTGATTTTTCAGAATTATTTTATACAAATATTGTTAAATTTTAGTGGATATTAAAAAAAACAAAAAAAACTTTTTTTTATTATTTTTAAATTGCTTGAGTTTCACTTTAGATTTTAATTTTAAATTTCTTTAGAAGGTAATTACTTAATTTATAGTAAATTTTTAAATTGATAAATACAAATGCTATGACATATATTTTTGGATCTAATTTTAGATCTATTGTCATATTCTTGAAGCCCTAATTATTGCAGGAGTTAAACCAAATTTTTAATCCTAATAGTTTTTGGCATGGAAAACTTACTAATAGAATACAGCTAACAGAATAAGCTGAAAGTTGTATTTTTCCTTTTTTACCATGAGAGATTATTGTAAAATTAAAAATCAACAACTGCACTTTAAAAATATTTACATCAAAAAGACAGTTTTTGAATTTTTGCACCCTCTTCTTAAAATTGATTATAAGATTTCTAATGCCTTTGACTGGTGAAGGAGTTGAGCCTGTGTTTTCAACTGTATTAATATATGCTTTGCAGTGTTAAAAGTCATCATTAGTCATCAATCATATATCTTTTGTATTTTAGGACTTTCCTGACGAAAATCTGTGTCGCGTCCAAAGTGTTGATGATAGTATAATACTTCTCATAATTTGCATTAACTTCGTTTCAAGATCTTTCATGGACTTGCCACGAATTCCGAAAATGGCTGATCTCATCACGGTTTCTCCGGATTTCTTTCATTAAAAACGGTAAGTTGTGCGGTTAAATTTTCTCTTACAGAATAAAAGAAAAGCTACTTTGCTCACTAGATAATAATTGTCCCTCTTTTTTCTCCTTTCTGATTAAGTGGTCCCAAGAAAAACAAATTAACTGCATGTGTTGTTCTTGGATTTAATGCTTAAGATCTGAGGGGTGATAAAGTTGGTTTCTTTGTGCTGCAAACACGTATTTAAATTCAAATTACTAGCTTTTATTTTTAAGTTTGGTGAGTCAAGTATCATCCCGTAGAGAATTTTTCTGTCTATCTTTGCCATGTGCAGGTATAATGAACAATATATTACTACCAAAAGCAGGGGTAGTCCTGGGACTTCAGATGGGAATATCAAGCTATAAGACTTGTAAGAGAGGAATAAAAGTTAGTTGAATTCAGCTGTTAAACTTTGGGAGATAATATTTTGTATTTTATTGTTTGGGAAACTAATGCAGAAACTCCCCAATTGATTTGTATTTTTTACCTTTAGTTGTACAGGTCAATTTTTTTGTGATTGTTAAGCTGTAAAATATTTGTTTTTTGGTTATATTTTTTTATTCAATATTTTTTTTATTTAATACGTTATCTTAAATTTACACTTATAAAGCTATTAGTTCTTTGTTATGAATTTTGTTTTATGAATTTCCGTTTTTTGTTTGTTCTATGTTAATGAAGTTCGTTGAAATGTTTCAGGTTTTATAATAAGCAGATTTCAAAAACGATTTGAGAAAAACCTGTATAGCCTATACATCTAATTTTATGTATGTACATAATGTCTGTATGTTTATATTTTTACACGTGACTAAAAAGAAAAAAAACAATTGCATTTGTTTATAAGCTTTAATGTTAAATTTTTATATGTTGTGTTTATTTAAAATTTGTTTTAGAATTTGAAGACGCTTTACCATGTGACCTTGAGAAGCCTTTCATTTTCCAAACCATCTTTTTGTCACCAAAACGTGAAGATGTTCCCCTTGCTGAGTTTACCTAGCATTTCAGGACCATGTAAATTTGAATACGACACCAAGGAATTGCAACCCAAATGTTCTAACAATAAAGGTATGTCTTAAACATGTTTTTTTGTTAATTGAAATGTATTGGATATTATTTTATTGGACAAAAATAGGACAAAGGGACTTAATCTTAAGAGGGAACTTTTGTTTTACCTTTTTCCAATGTGCAGGTGTTTGCGAAACCGCTTTTTTGTAGTCTTTAATGAACATTTTAAATTTCACTTGAAAGTAATTTTGCAGGTTTTATTGTTTTTCAGAAGGCTTCATATTAAGCCTTAAAAACTACATCTCTATATAAATTTTATTATCCATATTTAATGTGTATATTTTCTCTTCAAATTAAGTTAAAATTTGTGTTTTATTTTAACTTAAAATTGAATTGAAAGAAGCAGAAAATTGGCTGTTATTATCTGAACTTCCTAACAGAAATTGTAATGTAGAATATTAATTTACTGAAAAACAAAAAAATATATTCAAACAAAAACACTGAATTCATTTTGTGCAGATGATGTCAAAAGTTTTTTTTTTTTGTCTGTTTTAGAACGAACTTTTTAAATATTTAGCAAGAAGAACATAGCGAGTCTCATTGGATTAACAAAAAAGACGAAAGTCACGTTTCCTCAGAGGGATGAGTCCTTTTAATACAAAGTGAAAAAGATGACTAAAAAATTGAAACGAAACAAACAGACCCTAGTGAAAACTTTATACAAATAAACGTGTTTTCTGTATGTAAATGCGGGATGATGAGTTCTTACTAGTTCCGTTTTCAATCACCAGTTACCAGTTGCCTGTGACCAGTTATCAGCAACAGCCTAAAATATTTTTAATATAATAATTCGCCTATAGCCGATGCACAGTGAATTTAAACAACGTATTTATTGTTAATAGTCCCAATACAAATTTTGAACCTTAAATATGTGCATGGTCTCTATAAAAAAAAGTATAGCACAGCAAATAATCTGCTCGCAAGGTACTCCAGCCTGACTCTTTGTCAGGCTGGAATTCAAGGAAAAACGTATTGAAATTCGATAATTTGAAAACGTCCCAAAAGTATAAACTTCCCCCTATCTAGTACATATGTATGACACCAATACTGAAAAACCTAGAGATACCACATATTTTGGCTAATCTCATCTTAGTTGACCTAGAAAAAGCTTTTGATTATGTTGACCACAGTGTTTTAGTTGATAAACTTTCTCATGAATTCCAAATCGACCTTCTCCGGTTAAAATTATACCATCATTTTTAAGCCAACGATCTCAAATGGTCAAATACATGAATACTTATTCTGAACCTCTACCAGTCTATAACGGAATACCCCAAGATAATATAATTAGACCCATCTTATTTAGCGTAATGGTAAACGATTTGGCAGAAGATATCTCCTTACGATGGAAAATATGTGGATTACATGACTCTACTAGATGTCGCCAGGAAAAATACAAAAATTAGTCCATTTGAAATCCTTGAAGATGTTGCAGCAGAAGCCCTCAAAAATAAAATGCATGTAAACCCATTGAAATGTACAATACTAACAATCAATTTTCTAAACACCCCCCCACACCCCCCCCCCCCCCTGATTTACATCTTTTCTTTCACCTGAAACTATGACACACAAAAAAAACTTCTATGGGAGTAACTATAACTTCCGATCTTAAATGGGAAGCCCATATTTCAACTATAACCAAGCGAGCCAATATTTTCCCTAGCTTTCCTTAAGCTATTAGCTAAATATCAATGCCCTGCTTCTCACATTTTGAAATTTCCATTTCCTTTATTCGCCCAACTCTCGAATATGCTTGCCCTCTATGGCACTTCTCACTAAATAAAAATCAAAACCAAAAGGTTGGAATCCGTCCAGAAAAGGGCTTTAAGAATAATTACACGGGAAGGAAGTTTGCCTTACTCCTAACTTCTTAGAAATTTTAAAAATCAAAACCCTGGAAAAGAAACGACATGATCTGTGCCTCCGTTTTAGTGGTAATAATGCGAGAACCAACATCTGAAACTGAAGACCTTTTTCCGCTTCTCCATGATCCTGAATGGACAAAAACCTCTCCCAAAAAGGAGGCAAAAATCCCATCCCCATTTTAGAACCTGTAAAGACTAAGACAAAAAGATATTTAGGCAGCTTTATACCAAACCCTCACTCAAATCCTTAACACCTCCAATACCTCTTAACGAATTCTTATTTATACTATTTTGACGCTCTTGTTATTTTTTGCTTTTAGTTTGATTTAGGACTTATTATATTATATGCCGTTTTATGAATCTAAATTTTTACCTTTAATGTATGACAAGACCTGATTTGATATGGCATTATTTTAGCTACTTTAATATTTTTTTTATTTGTTTATATTTTTTATCTGTTTATATTTGTTAATGTTTTGGTGTCCCTGATTATAATTTCATTGATTTGATTTTGATCGTTGTTTGGTTACTTTATGTTCTTTTTGTGACACGAACTTATATTCGGCAATTTATCGCTTGTGAAAAAGTTTAAAAATAAAGCCCTATTCTATTCTTTGTTACAAAGGAATTTTTTTTTGAAATATTCAAAAGTACCCGAATGCTGATGGCGGGGTCACTATGTGTGACCGAAATATCCGGATTTTTTTTATTTGTTTTTCACTGTCTTAAAAAGATTTATCCCTGTTTGAACTGTTATTTGTAAAATCTGAGGAAAACGTGACTTCTTCGTTTTTTTTTTAAATCCAAAGCTGTGGGATACCCAACAAATTTTTAACTTCAACATATGATGTGCATTCTTTTAGCTCTTCCTCTTTTAGTTACAATAATTCCTGAAACTTGTAATTGAATAATTCCTGAAATTTCTAATTCCTGAAAGATATGTATTTGTTTTCGTTTTTAAGAGTTTTAATTTTGTTTTATTTGGTTAAACTCTGTAGACTTTTAAAACTTTAAGGTCACTTCTCACCATACGTGTCTGGACATCACTTACAGGGAAATTACGTCACTAGTTGTTTCAAAGAATCCATCCGCAAGCAGTTCCTTAATTTCGTGTGCATCAGAATCTGAAGTTAAAGGCTTAGAATATCAGAAAACAGGTTTGAAAAGTCGCCTCCAAAGTAAAAAGGAAGAAAAATTGAAAAGATATCAAACAATTCATAAAAAGAAAAAGACATATAAGTGTGAGGTATATGACAAGACCTTTTCTCAAATGGGCGATTTGAACCGACACCATAGAGTGCATACGGGTGAAAAAACGTTTAAGTTGTGATGTTTGTGACCAAACCTTTTCCAAAGCATCAAGT
>JAPEVW010001009.1:7500-22593 GCA_027921565.1 Artemia sinica | reverse complement strand
ATTTTTAACAGAACTGGATAATGGATATGATACGCCTAGCCTTATCTGTAAAACCAGGATGAAGTTATCTCCTGGCTCCCATCTCCGGGTTTATCTCCCTGACCTAAAATTGCTTATCCTATAGCTCTGAAAATAAAAACTATCCTTTAAAAAAACTGCTGACACTTGCAGCTCTCAACTGATACTAAGTTTTGAATTTTTTTGCTGTTTTTGATATTTTACTTAAAAGTACAAATATAAGCGTGAACTTAAAATTAATGGCTAAAATATATTTTTTTTCCATAGAATTTTGATTGTTATTTGGAATTACTTTGTCAGGAGCTTTCAAATGAGGTGTTACATGACTATATTCAAAAAAATATTATTTTGACTGTTAGTCCTATTGAGGTGGAGGCAGACCAATTTTGTTGCCTCATTTTTTATTCAAAAGCTATCAATCAGCACATCATTTAAAAGCTATATTTCTTCTAAACATGTTTCAAAGGTTATTTTCTACATCAAACCTAAAGTGGCCCCACAGATCCTCTTTTGCCTCCCATCTCCCCTTTCCTCCAAAACCCTCCTTGTCAAAACAAAGAAAAATGAAAATTCGTAAAGAGATTTGTTATAGTAAGATATATCTTAAATGGAGAAGTTTTCACTGCCTAGGAATGTCCTAGCTCCATAAACCCCCCTACCCCTGAATATAAGTACCTCCCAAAGAAAAACATGGTAAATTTAAATTTGGTTCAAAAACTATTGGATAAGACTTGGATATTTAAAATCTTTATGTCAGGAGCTATCAAATGAGGTGTCGCATGACTATATTCAACAATTATATTTTATCTTTACTGTTACAGAGGTAGTCTAGAGGTAGGCCAAATGAGGTCTTTCATTTTTTGTCAAAGCTTATCAAACAGCACATCATTTGAAAGCTATCCTTCTTCTGAATATGTTTCTAGCATTGTGTTCTACATTAAACCTAAAAGGGCCACAAAAATCCTCTTTTGCCTTTCATCTCCCCTTTCCTCTCAAACCCTCCATGTCAACAACAAAAATGAAAATTCGTAAATAGATTCTTTATAGCAAGGTATACCTTAAATGGAGAAGGTTTCCTTCCCTAGGAATGCCCTAGCTCCATAAACCCCCCTACCCCTGAATATAAGTACCTCCCAAAGAAAAACATGGCAAATTTAAATTTGGTTCAAAAACTATTGGATAAGACTTGGATATTTAAAATCTTTATGTCAGGAGCTATCAAATGAGGTGTCGCATGACTATATTCAATTTTATTTTATTTTTTATTGTTATGGAGGTAGTCTAGAGGTAGTCCAAATGGGGTTTTTCACTTTTTGTCAAAGCTTATCAAACAGCACATCATTTGAAAGCTATCCTTCTTCTGAACATGTTTCTAGTGTTGTTTTCTACATCAAACCTAAAAGGGCCACACAAATTCTTTTTTGCCTCCCATCTCTTCTTTCCTCTCAAACCCTCCATGTCAAAACAAGAAAAATGAAAATTCGTAAAAAGATTTGTTATAGTAACATATATCTTAAATGGAGAAGTTTTCCTTGCCTAGGAATGTCCTAGCTCCATAACCCCCCCCCCCCCCCCACTCCTGAATATAAGTACCTCCCAAAGAAAAACATAGCAAATTCAATTTGGTTTAAAAACTATAGCATAAGACTTAGATATTTAAAATCTTTATGTCAGGAGCTTTCAAATGAGGTGTCGCATGACCATATTCAATTATATTTTATTTTTATTGTTATGGAGGTAGTCTAGAGGTAGACCAAATGAGGTTTTTTCGCTTTTTGTCAAAGCTTATCAAACAGCACATCATTTGAAAGCTATCCTTCTTCTGAATATGTTTTTAGCGTTGTGTTCTACATTAAACCTAAAAGGGCCACACAAATCCTCTTTTGCCTTTCATCTCCCTTTCCTCTCAAACCCTCCTTGTCAACAAGAAAAATGAAAATTCGTAAATAGATTCTTTATAATAAGGTATACCTTAAATGGAGAAGGTTTCCTTCCCTAGGAATGTCCTAGCTCGTTAAACCCCCCTACCCCTGAATATAAGTACCTCCCAAAGAAAAACATGGCAAATTTAAATTTGGTTCAAAAACTATTGGATAAGACTTGGATATTTAAATATTTATGTCAGGAGCTTTCAAATGAGGTGTTGCTTGACTGTATTCAGTTATATTATATTTTTTACTGGTATGGAGGTAGTCAAGAGGTAGACCAAATGAGGTTTTTCACTTTTTGTCAGAGCTTATCAGCTTATCAAACAGCACATCATTTGAAAGCTATCCTTCTTCTGAATACGTTTCTAGCGTTGTTTTCTACATTAAACCTAAAAAGGCCACACAAATCCTCTTTTGCCTCTCATCTCCCCTTTCCCCTCAAACCCTCCATGTCAAAACAAGAAAAATGAAAATGCGTTAGAAGATTCGTTGTAGTAAGATATATCTTAAATGGAGAAGTTTTCCTTGCCTAGGAATGTCCTAGCTTTATAAACCCTTCTACATCTGAATGTAAGTACCTCCTAAAGAAAAACATGGCAAATTCAAATTTGGCTAAAAAAAACTATTGCATAAGACTTGGATGTTTGAAATCTTTATGGCAGGAGCTTTCAAATGAGGTGTTGCACGACTATATTCAATTATATTTTATTTTTTATTGTTACGGAGGTAGTCCAAATGAGGTATTTCACTTTTTGTCAAAGCTTATCAAACAGCACATCATTTGAAAGCTATCCTTCTTCTGAACATGTTTCTAGTGTTGTTTTCTACATCAAACCTAAAAGGGCCACACAAATTCTTTTTTGCCTCCCATCTCCCCTTTCCTCTCAAACCCTCCATGTCAAAACAAGAAAAATGAAAATTTGTAAAAAGATTTGTTATAGTAACATATATCTTAAATGGAGAAGTTTTCCTTCCCTAGGAATGTCCTAGCTCCATACCCTCCCCCCTACCCCTGAATATAAGTACCTCCCAAAGAAAAACATGGCAAATTCAAATTTGGTTCAAAAACTATAGCATAAGACTTAGATATTTAAAATCTTTATGTCAGGAGCTTTCAAATAAGGTGTCGCATGACTATATTCAATTATATTTTATTTTTATTGTTATGGAGGTAGTCTAGAGGTAGACCAAATGAGGTTTTTCGCTTTTCGCCAAAGCTTATCAAACAGCACATCGTTTGAAAGCTATCCCTCTTCTGAACATGTTTCTAGTGTTGTTTTCTGAATCAAACCTAAAAGGGCCACACAAATCCTCTTTCGCCTCCCATCTCCCCTTTCCTCTCAAACCCTCTATGTCGAAAACAAGAAAAATGAAAATTCGTAAATAGATTCGTTATAGTAAGATATATATTAAATAGAGAAGTTTTCATTGCCCAGGAATGCCCTAGCTCCATAAACCCCCCACCCCTGAATATAAGTACCTCCCAAGAGAAAAACATGGCAAATTCAAATTTGGTTCAAAAACTATTGGATAAGACTTGAATATTTAAACCCTTTATGTCAGGAGCTTTCAAAGGAGGTATCGCATGACTATATTCAATTATATTTTATTTGTACTGTTATGGAGGTAGTCTAGAGGTAGGCCAAATGAGGTCTTTCATTTTTTGTCAAAGCTTATCAAACAGCACATCATTTGGAAGCTATGCGTCTTCTGGACATGTTTCTAGCGTTGTCTTCTACATTAAACCTAAAAAGACCACATAAATCCTCTTTTGCCTCCCATCTCCCCTTTCCTCTCAAACTCTCCATGTCAAAACAAGAAAAATGAAAATTCGTAAAAAGATTTGTTATAGTAACATATATCTTAAATGGAGAAGTTTTTCTTGCCTAGGAATGTCCTTGCTCCATAACACCCCCCCCCCCTACCCCTGAATATAAGTACCTCCCAAAGAAAACATGGAAAATCCAAATTTGGTTCAAAAACTATTTCGTAAGACTTAGATATTTAAAATCTTTATGTCAGGAGCTTTCAAATGAGGTGTCGTATGACTATATTCAATTACAATTTATTTTTCTGTTATGGAGGTAGTCTAGAGGTAGGCCAAATGAGGTCTTTCATTTATTGTCAAAGCTTATCAAACAGCACATCATTTGAAAGCTATCTTTCTTCTGAACATGTTCCTAACGTTTTTTTTTCTACATTAAACCTAAAAGGGCCACACAAAACCATTTTTGCCTCCCATCTCCCCTTTCCTCTCAAACCCTCCAGGTCAAAACAAAAAAATGAAAGTTCGTAAAAAGATTTGTTATAGTAACATATATCTTAAATGGAGAAGTTTTCATTGTCCAGGAATGTCCTAGCTCCATAAACCCTCTACCCCTGAATATAAGTACCTCCCAAAGAAAAACATGGCAATTTCAAATTTGGTTCAAAAACTATTGGATAAGACTTGGATATTTAAAATCTTCATGTCAGGAGCTTTCAAATGAGTTGTCGTATGACTATATTCAATTACATTTTATTTTTCTGTTATGGAGGTAGTCTAGAGGTAGGCCAAATGAGGTCTTTCATTTATTGTCAAAGCTTATCAAACAGCACATCATTTGAAAGCTATCCTTCTTCTGAACATGTTCCTAGCGTTTTTTTTTTTCTACATTAAACCTAAAAGGGCCACACAAAACCATTTTTGCCTCCCATCTCCCCTTTCCTCTCAAACCCTCCATGTCAAAACAAGAAAAATGAAAGTTCGTAAAAAGATTTTTTATAGTAACATATATCTTAAATGGAGAAGTTTTCCTTGCCTAGGAATGTCCTAGCTCCATAACCCCCCTACCCCTGAATATAAGTACCTCCCAAAGAAAAACATGGCAAATTCAAATTTTGATCAAAAACTATTGCATAAGACTTAGAAATTTAAAATCTTTATGTCAGGGGCTTTCAAATGAGGGGTCGCATGACAATATTCAATTATATTTTGCTTTTACTGTTATGGAGGTAGTCTAGAGGTAGGCCAAATGAGGTCTTTCATTTTTGTCAAAGCTTATAAAACAGCACATCATTTGAAAAGTATTCTTCTTCTGAACATTTTTCTAGCGTTGTTTTTTACATCAAATCTAAAAGGGCTAGCCAAATCCTCTTTTGCCCCCCCCCCCCCCCATCTCCCCTTTCCTCTCAAACCCTCTATGTCAAAACAAGAAAAATGAAAACTGGTAAAGAGATTCGTTATAGTAAGATATATCTTAAATGGAGTTTTTATTACCTAGGATTGTCCTAGCTCCATAAACCCCCTATCCCTGAATATAAGTTCCCCAAAGAAAAAACATGGCAAATCTAAATTTGGTTCAAAAACTATTGCATAAGACTTAGATATTTAAAATCTTAATGTCAGGAGCTTTCAAATGAGGGGTCGCATGACTATATTCAATTATATTTTGTTTTTACTGTTATGGAGGTAGTCTAGAAGTAGGCCAAATGAGGTCTTTCATTTTTTGTCGAAGCTTATCAAACAGCACATCATTTGAAAGCTATCCTTCTTCTGAACATGTTTCTAGTGTCGGTTTCCACATCAAACTTAAAAGGGCCACACAAATCCTCATTCCGCTCCCATCTCCCCTTTCCCCTCAAACCCTCAATGTTAAAACAAGAAAAATGAAATTCGTAAAAAGATCCGTTACAGTAAGATATATCTTAAATGAAGAAGTTTTCATTACCTAGGATTGTCCTAGTTCCATAAACCCCCTTCCTAACCCTGAATATAAGTACCTCCTAAAGAGAAACGTGGCAAATTCAAATTTGATTCAAAAACTATTAGCTAAGACTTGGATATTTAAAATCTTTATGTCAGGAGCTTTCAAATGAGGTGTTGCATGACTATATTCAATTATATTTTGTTTTTTACTGTTAAGGAGGTAGTTAAGAGATAGACCAAATGAGGGGGGGGGGGGGTAAACACCTAGAACCCAACCGTTGTTCATATCAATTTTATTCATCCTGTAGACACTTGGCTGTTCACAAGTACTTAGCTGTAAACACGTTCATTAGTCCCCCGTTTTATTTAAAGAATCTTTTGGTCTCTTTTTTTCAGTCTTCGGGTTTAGAATTACAGACAGGATGTTTTGTTTAAGAAAGCTTCAACCCGATTTTGAAACCATACTCCGATTCAAAATACCCTATAATTACTCTAGATACTGTGTTGATTTGCGTAATAAATCTTTCTTTCCCTTTAAAAATGGGAGTTAGTATTTGGGCCCATGTGATATTAATTGGTGTGCCAAACGTGCAGAGACTATATACCACACAAGGTTCTCCAAAATCTATTAATCAAGTACAAGCTTAAGCTCAGAAGTTGTGAATGAAAACAAATGTTTAAAACGTTTTAAAGAGAGACAATAGAAAAAGTAACTGGTCTTCAGTTTGAAAATAAGCGTTCTTGAATAATTGGCCTTAAAAGTCAGTATAGCAATGGACTTATGGAAATGGCAAGAAACGATATGGAAAGAATTTAGAAAATTGGGAGAGGGGGGGTATCTTAACGATTTTGGTATTGGAAATGTGTTTTATAACCAGGGTTCTAGAATTCTGAAAAACAGGAAGTGGAAACATAGCATAGATCTAACAATATACAGTTTTAACTTCCATATAAATTAGTGGGTTTTAAGGGTTCGAGCCGTGTGTTTAAACTTAAAGTTACTATGTATTCTGCCAGTTACGTACTGTATCCTTGCAACCATGACTAAGTAAAAAAAAAGAAAGCGAGACAACAAAATAAGTGACTGCTCCCCAGCGATTTGACTGCTTAACTTAAAAAAGAAATAATTCCTTGTTTTCTCAAGATTATCCCAAGGCCGTATCCAGGGGGGGGAGGGGGTTCCCGGTTTGAGCCCCCCCCCCCCGAAATGTTTGCTTGACTCGTAAAAAAGTAACAAAAATGGACATAAACAAATTTTGTATGCGTTTTTTGAGTTTTTTTTTTTATATAGCCCCCCCCCCCCCCTAAAAAAAATTAGTACCCCCCCCCCCACTCTCGGACAAAAAAATCCTGGATGCGCTTCTGGCTATCCGACCAATTTGTTATCACAATTGAATCGTAATATTACCTTCACAACTGTATGGCATCATCAAGGAGCTAAATTTCGAAGGAAATTCATTTTACTTGCATTTTTTGACGAATTCGCTAGTAAAAAAAATTGAGGGGGGGGGGGGTGGTCAAAATATTATAACACCACCTCGTCCTGCATTCGATCCATAATATCACTGACATGTAAAATAAATTTTTGCTTTTCTATACGGCTTCGTGTAGCCGTTTCGAACAATAATAGATAAATGGATGTCCACATAATTGTGTTAATTAGGTAGTGATAGCCTACATTTTACCGTCTATTTTTATTTTGCATTTTTCGGGCTAAATCAACAACACTACCTATTAAACATTGAAATATAATTTGTGGAGAATAATAACTACCTTCATAAATATCAGTTCACCGTTTATAGTATTGTACTAAGTTTTCAGAAAAGTTAACTTAACACGTCAGCAATCAGTTTCAAGATTCTCGACAAGGCAATGGTAACTTGGTAACATTTGGTAGCTTGGGAATGCATATTTGGCATCAAAGTATTGCAAAATTAGTTGGAAAATACTCCAATTCAGGTTTATCATTTTTTTTTTTTTTTTTTTTTTTTGGCGCAATACGAGTTCTCCACGCCATTAGCAATTTGCTAGAACGTTTTACTAGATGAGCTTTTGTAAGTGTGCAACATGCCTATCAATCTCTTGGGACACCCCAATTTCAACAAGGGAAGTTAAAAGATAAAGCGCCACATGAGCGATAAAATAGCTAATTTTTGCCATCATAAGCATCGCTATAAAGCTGCCTAAGAAAAGAGCCATGTGCATTCAATCTTCTATTATTTTTTTTTCCCAACAAAGGCGGATCTAGAGCAAAATTTTGAGGGGTAGGGCTATTATGACAAGGGTACAGATAAGTAAAATCTTTGGACGGGGGGGGGGGGGTCAATGTAACAAGGGCGCCAATAATTGACCGAATTGACAAATTTATTAATAAAGATTGAAAAATAGAAAAAAACATAAGGAATGAGGGCACCAGAAAAAAAATCATGGGGGGCTCCCCCCTAGGTCCGCCACTGCCCCCAACATTATAATTTGCAAGGAGGGGTTTTAGAAAGTTCGAAGAGGGTCTGGACATGCGGTATCAGTGCAGGTAAAGTAAAATTCACCCCCGTCCGTGGTGATTTTTGCTACCAAATCCCAGTGCAACTCCTAAGACGTCCTAATACACATATAATATATATATATATATATATATATATATATATATATATATATATATATATATATATATATATATATATATATATATATATATATATATATATATATATATATATATATATATATATATATATATCTATATATATATATATATATATATATATATATATATATATATATATATATATATATATATATATATATATATATATATATATATATATATATATATATATATATATATATATATATATATATATATATATATATATATATATATATATATATATATATATATATATATATATATATATTATATATATATATATATATATATATATAGATATATATATATATATATATATATATATATATATATATAAAGTTTCATTTATACTTTAATAGCAAACTATTCTTTTTTTTTCGTTTTAAGCTTGATTTTCATATTCAATCTAAGCATTCCTCGCTTTAAGATATATTTATTCGTTTATATTATTACTTGTTGTATGTTTTTTGCTATGATTGTTTATTTAATTTCAGTTCGTTTTGGGTTTCATTTATGCTTTAATAGTAATTTCTGGTCGTTTTGAGTTTGAATTTTAACAGGTATTCATATCTCCTAAGCTTAAGTTTAAAATGGCCTTTACTTTTCTTTGAAAAACTTATTTTTCGGAAAGTTTATTTTAATTAATAAAAAAAATGACCGGTCTTAATTAGAAATTGAAACTCTTACTACTACTAGTGCCGTATCAAGGATTTTGGTTCAGTGGAGGGGGGGTAATTTTTTTGTCACGTTATTTAATGGGGGGGGGGGGTTTGTCACGGGGGGGGGAGGTAGAATAGAAAATTAAAGAAAACGTCAAAAGTGTATTTTTATGCATTTTTATTACGTTTTACGAGTCTGACAAACATTTCGCTTGGGGAAATTTAAACCTTTCAATCCTTGACATGAAGACAGCCTTGACTATTACTACTACTAACAACTTACCACAACACCAAGTCACCTGAATTTACCCCAGCTACACACACTCATCAAGAAATATATTGTTATTATTTAATTGCATAGAACAATTTGGACTAAAATCAAGCCGATGGCCCAAAGATTTTTCAAAGAATTTCATTTAAAAAATCTACTAATGAGATGTATTACAAGCAAAATTTTAAAATAAATTTATAAACTTCTAGCCAAAATTTGTTAATGATAGATAATCCTATGTAAACTCAATTAAGTTGTAGTTCTAATAGAGCAGTATATACAGTTTAGACATGCTTTTTGACTAAACTGTATATACTGCTCTATTAGAACTACATAGCTTTAAAAACGCTATGGAAAGAATTTAGAAAATTGGGGAGGGGGATCTTAACGATTTTGGTATTGGAAATGTTTTATAACCAGGGTTTTAGAATTCTGAAAAATAGGAAGTAGAAACATTGCATGGATCTAACAATATACAATTTTAGCTTCCATATAAATTAGTGGGTTTTAAGGGCTCGAGCCGTGTGTTTAAACTTACAGTTACTACGTATTCTGCCAGTTATGGTTGTATCCCTGCAACCATGACTAAGTAAAAAAAAGAAAGCGAGACAACAAAATAAGTGACTACTCCCCAGCAATTTGACTGCTTAACTTGGAAAGATATAATTCCTTGTTCTCTCAAGATTATCCAACCGATTTGTTATCAATATTGAATCGTAATATTATCTACACAACTGTATGGCATCATCAAGGAGCTAAATTTGGAAGGAATTTCATTTTACTTACATTTTTTTGACAAATTGGCTAGTAAAAAAAATTGTGGGGAGGGTGGTTAAAATATTGTAACCCCACCTCTTCCTGCATTCGATCCATAATATCACTGACTTATAAAAGAGATTTTTGCTTTTCTATACAGCTTCGTGTAGCCGTTTTGAACAATAATAGATAAATGGATGTCCACGTAATTGTGTTAATTAGGTACTGATAGCCTAAATTTTACTGTCCATTTTTATTTTATATTTTTCGGGCTAAATCAACGACATTACCTATTAAACATTGAAATATGATTTAAGGAGAATAATAACTACCTTCATAAATATCAGTTCACCGTTTACATTATTGTAATAAGTTCTCAGAAAATTTAACACGTCAGCAACCAGTTTCAAGATTTTCAACGCGGGAATGGTAACTTGGTAAAATTTGGTAACTTGGGAATGCATATTTGGCATCAGCGAGGCGTTGAGGAGGGGACAGCCCCTTTCATATACGGAATAATTTCTGTTCGTTTTAAGTTTTAATATTGCTCCTTACTTTAAGTTAAAAAAAAACTTGTTTTTTTATTTAATTTAAAGAATCTAACAAATTAGTTACTTGGGTACTCGTGTCGAAAGGCAGATCTAGAGCGACATCTTGGGTAAAGGACAATGTGACAAGGGTGCCAATAATTTACCAAATTGACAAGTTTATTTTTAAAAAAAGGTAAAAACAAGAAAAAACAAATGAAGATTCCAGAAAAATCTCGGTAGGGGGTGGTTGTTTCCCCTGCTTCCACCCTGAATCTGATACAGTTCATGGTGTTTCCAGTGTACTTTTATGAAACCATAGAATCTTGTCAAACTGTCAAATCGGTCTGTGCCAAGATCTTACATCACCACTTCCAACAAATGTATCATTGTCTTTTAATGGAAAACAATCTCTAGAGTTTTTGATTTGATCGCCGCTTAGGATAAAATTTAGCAATTACACTACACGACGTCTTAGACGTAAAAATTATTTATGACACCCGTCAAGTGTGTATCCTTTGCTTGTAAGTTTCCACTAATTAGGCTAGATTTCCCTTTGGGTTTATGATTTTATTGCTGTTTTACCAGCAAAGAATGAATCTTCGTACAGCAGAAATATTTATAACCAACTAGCGCGCTTTGATATTGTATCAATTTTACAAAAACGTTTCACTTTTGTTCGTTATATATATTTCTGCTGTGGTACAGAGTGAATTCATTCCTGAGAAGGATCTTAAAAAAAAGAAAAAGATTGCTGTTTTGACAGAAAATTACTCTACAAAAGACGATTTTTTAATATTGTTATCTAGCATGCTTGGCCACCGGCAAGGGGGGACAGGGGGCCATGCCCCCCCTGGAATTTGGGACTATAAAGTAATTATAAGGAAACCAAAGGAAAGAGAGCAGAATGGGGAAAACCCATGGAAAAAAAATGTTTGTTGCCCCATTGTTGGCTGCCTGCCAATAGATTTCGACCCATAATAAGGAAAGTATAAGTTCTAATTTGTAGCTGAGTAACCCCTAAACAGCTTTCCACAAATAGTTTTCCTATATGGTTTGGTTGGAGCAAAAAAAAAAAAAAAAAAAAAAAAAAATCAAATTCTTAATAGTAATGAATGGTAAGTAAATAATGATCCTTGTCAATAACGGAGTATAAGAGCCTAACTATAGATAACATTCAGTCAAAGAATCATTTGATGTAGAAAAAAACGCTAGAAACATGTTCAGAAGAAGGATAGCTTTCAAATGATATGTTGTTAGATAAGCTTTGACAAAAAATGAAAGAGACCTCATTTGGGCTACCTCTAGACTACCTCCTTAACAGTAAAAAATAAAATATAATTGAATATAGTCATGCGAGACCTCATTTGAAAGCTCCTGACATAAAGATTTTAAATATCCAAGTCTTATCCAATAGTTTTTGAACAAAATTTGAATTTGCCATGTTTTTCTTTGGGAGGTACTTCAGGGTTATGGGGTTTATGGAACATTCCTAACGCAAGTTTATATCGGATCAACCTATTTTGCACCCCCCCCCCCCCCCTAAAAAATCCTGGATCCACCCCTGGTGTAAGGGCACTATAAATTTTAATTTGTAATTCAATGAACCCCGTTCCAAAGTTTATGCGACCACCTCTTCCACATAAAGTGCCCCTAGCACTTTATGTGGAATACTTTCAATTTCCAATCAAATGAGCCCTCTCTAAAGTTTATACGATTATCCCTTCCATAAAAAATAATATGAAGGATTCGGAGAATCCTTAAATTACAACCCTTGCCCTGAGGGCTGTGGGAGATTTGTCATCCTCGCAAAGACCTAATTTCCAGACCTTAAAACTACGTTTAATAAAATGGCTGTCTCAAAATTTTGATTAGATGTGTTTTTGGGAAAAGGTGGCGTGAGAGGGGGGTTAGTTGCCCTCAAATCACTTTCGACTAATAAAAAGGGCACTAGCCCTTTGAATTTCAAGTCGAATGAGCCTTTTTTGAAGTTTTTACGACACACCGCCTTCTATAAAAACCTTATATGCCCCCAGGGTATAACTTAAAACCTTTGCCTTGAGGGTTGTGGGGGAGTGTCCTCCTCAAAAACATATTTTCTATCATAAAATCAACTACGCTGCACAAAATGGGTATCTCAAAATTTCGATTGGATGTGTTTTGGGGGAATGATGGGCGTGGGGGGGGGGGCTAGTTGCCCTCCAATCATTTTCGAATATTAAAAAGGACACTAGAACTCTCGATTTCCAATCGAATGAGCCCCCTTTGAAGTTTTTACGACGACCCCTTCCATATGAAGTGCCTCTGGGAAAAAAAAATAATAAAACATTGGAGCCGTATGGCCTTTACTATAGGCAACGCTACAGCGTTGCCTCTGATTATTAAGCCTAGTTACCCACTGTACTTTTTGAATTAAGACCCGTTATTAGATTTCTTTTTTTTACGTGTGCTGACTGGAAGGCCCAACATGTGCCTTCGGATTTTACGTTTATACTATTCGACCGAAAAATAAAAAAATGAAACAATGCTGAAAATGATTAAAAAAAAAATACGATAATGTTGAAAAGAAATAAATGTTATGTTTTTATTACAGAAACTTACATTCACAATTAATTGATGTAGATGTAGAAAAAGATCTTTACAGCCACCCCCACCCTTCCTTTGAACTAATTCTGTATATGCCTGAATATCAATGAGAGTTAGAAGTTTTGGTATTAACAAACACCTAAGAGGCGTCTGCCCTCCTCCCTAACAAAAGAATCAAAAGAACAAAAAAATCATATATAGCGTGTGTCTTAACCTTGTTTGCCTCTCTTACAGGCAATCTAACGGGTCTTATGTCAATTTTTGAATTCTTGGTCAGCATGCCTAAGACTCTAGGCAGGCATGCTTTTCCAAAAACTAACCTGACAAGTATGTGTCCAATAAGAGAGTCATGCATACTCCTGCCATTTACCCGTGCCCCAGCCATTTAAACATTTGCCTCAATTACTTGGACTATCTGTCTTGGCTTTTCTCTGTCTACAATTAGCCATGACTTGATGCAACCTATCCAACCTATTGCAAAATACTTGATAACTTCAATTCGCAGAGTTCACATATAAGTAAAACCAATAAATCGGTCCAAACTGGATGTAAGATAAGATTTTGTCATTGAAACGCTCTTTATTTCGTATTTTAAACGAAATTCTTGAATAAATACCAAAAATCACTTTATTGTTTTACATTCAAATCTTAGTCAAATACGCCGTAAATTAGTCCCAAAGAAATCAATAAGAATCAAAAATCAGAATTTAAGGAAATGAAGCGAAAATAGTGAAAATTTTTAGTTTATTTAGCAGTAACACATGTCTTTAAACTCCCCTCCCCCAGAAGTTTCCCCCAACCGTCGGAAAATTTCCCCAGGAAAATCGCCCATGGTAAAATCTCCCAATTTCCCTTTCATAAAAACAGCCTAGACCAGAATTACTCTCGCAAGAATCAAGAGGTATTAAATAGCAACCCCCCCCCCCCCCACCCCTTCCTTTGAACTAATTCTGTTTATACCTGAAGGCCCAATGAAAGTTAGAATGTTTTGGTATTAACACACACCTATTAGGCATGTGCTCTCCTCCCTAACAAGGAAAGAAACAGAGTGTAAGGCAGTGGCAGATCCAGGGGAGGGGAGAGGGGGCGCCCCCTCCCTAACGTTTTAGGCTTCTGCAGTGAGGCGATACCCAAACTCTTGTTTGTAGTTATTTTTATTTGATTCAAACTTGATTTGCATATTCAATTTAAGTTTCACTTGTTTTAGGATTTATTTATTCATTTACATTAATATATATTGTATGTTTGTTTGCATTGATTGTTTATTTAATTCCTGTTCGTTTTAAGTTTCATTTATACTTTAATAGCAAACTATTTTTTTTTCGTTTTAAGCTTGATTTCATATTCAATCTAAGCATTACTCGCTTTAAGATCTATTTATTCATTATATTATTATTTGTTGTGTGTTTTTTATGCTATGATTGTTTATTTAATTTCTGTTCGTTTTGGGTTTCATTTATTCTTTAATAGTAAATTCTGGTCGTTTTGAGTTTGAATTTTAACAGGTATTTGTATCTCCTGAGCTTAAGTTTAAAATGGCCTTTATTTTTCTTTGAAAAACTTATTTTTCGGAAAGTTTTTTTTTAATTAATAACTATAAAACGACATAAATATCAATACAGATCAAATCAAGTTTCCATATATAGTATTTATTTTCAGGTTGAAAATTGTCCAAGGAATAGTTCTTAGAGGAAAATTGTCAGGGTTGAAATTTTTTCAGATGTGAAGGATTGAATTTTCTTGGGAGAATTTTACAGGGTCCTATTTTCTGCGGGGAGCTAATCTCTGGACGAATTTTTCTAGGGGTTCAATTTTCAAGCGAGAATACGTCATACCCCTTAGAAAGCGTATCAACTTACGCGAGAAAGACAAGGAATAAGTAAACATTTGTTTTAACTACTTGGAGAATGATTTACGAGAATACTCAACAAATCGTTCGGGCTTATGTCTCCGGCCGAAATATAATATGGTAGTATTACATATATACTAATAAATATATTATATTTAATAATA
>JAPEVW010001009.1:0-5000 GCA_027921565.1 Artemia sinica | reverse complement strand
AGCTCATCTAGTAAAACGTTCTAGCAAATTGTTAATGGCGTGGAGAACTCGTATTGCGCCAAAAAAAAAATGATAAACCTGAATTGGAGGTATTTTCCAACTAATTTTGCAATACTTTGATGCCAAATATGCATTCCCAAGTTACCAAATGTTACCAAGTTACCATTGCCTTGTCGAGAATCTTGAAACTGATTGCTGACGTTTTAAGTTAACTTTTCTGAAAACTTATTACAATACTATAAACGGTGAACTGATATTTATGAAGGTAGTTATTATTCTCCACAAATTATATTTCAATGTTTAATAGGTAGTGTTGTTGATTTAGCCCGAAAAATGCAAAATAAAAATAGACGGTAAAATGTAGGCTATCACTACCTAATTAACACAATTATGTGGACATCCATTTATCTATTATTGTTCGAAACGGCTACACGAAGCCGTATAGAAAAGCAAAAATCTCTTTTACATGTCAGTGATATTATGGATCGAATGCAGGACGAGGTGGTGTTATAATATTTTGACCACCATCCCCTCTTTTTTTTACTAGCGAATTCGTCAAAAAATGCAAGTAAAATGAATTTCCTTCGAAATTTAGCTCCTTGATGATGCATACAGTTGTGTAGGTAATATTACGATTCAATTGTGATAACAAATTGGTCGGATAACCAGAAGCGCATCCAGGATTTTTGTCCGAGAGGGAGGGGGGGTTACTAATTTTTTTTTTTTTTTTTTAGGGGGGGGGGGGGCTATAAAAAAAAAAAAACGCATACAAAATTTGTTTATGTCCATTTTTGTTACTTTTTTACGAGTCAAGCAAACATTTCGGGGGGTGGGGGGGGGTGTTCGGGGGGGGGGAGGGGGGGGGCCCTCACGGGGGGGGCTCAACCGGGAACCCCCCCCCCCCCTGGATACGGCCTTGGGATAATCTTGAGAAAACAAGGAATTATTTCTTTTTTAAGTTAAGCAGTCAAATCGCTGGGGAGCAGTCACTTATTTTGTTGTCGCGCTTTCTTTTTTTTTTACTTAGTCATGGTTGCAAGGATACATTACGTATCTGGCAGAATACATAGTAACTTTAAGTTTAAACACACAACGGCTCGAACCCTTAAAACCCACTAATTTATATGGAAGTTAAAATTGTATATTGTTAGATCTATGCTATGTTTCCACTTCCTGTTTTTCAGAATTCTAGAACCCTGGTTATAAAACACATTTCCAATACCAAAATCGTTTAAGATAACCCCCCCCCCCCTCCCAATTTTCTAAATTCTTTCCATATCGTTTCTTTCCATTTCCATAAGTCCATTGCTATACTGACTTTTAAGGCCAATTATTCAAGAACGCTTATTTTCAAACTGAAGACCAGTTACTTTTTCTATTGTCTCTCTTTAAAACGTTTTAAACATTTGTTTTCATTCACAACTTCTGAGGTTAAGCTTGTACTTGATTAATAGATTTTTGGAGAACCATGTGTGGTATACAGTCTCTGCACGTTTGGCACACCAATTAATATCACATGGGCCCAAATACTAACTCCCATTTTTAAAGGGAAAGAAAGATTTATTACGCAAATCAACACAGTATCTAGAGTAATTATAGGGTATTTTGAATCGGAGTATGGTGTCAAAAATCGGGTCGAAGCTTTCTTAAACAAAACATCCTGTCTGTAATTCTAAACCCGAAGACTGAAAAGAAGAGACCAAAAGATTCTTTAAATAAAACGGGGGATTAATGAACGTGTTTACAGCTAAGTACGTGTGAAAAGCCAAGTGTCTACAGGATGAATGAAAATTGATATGAACAACGTTTGGGTTCTAGGTGTTTACCCCCCTCCCCTCATTTGGTCTACCTCTTAACTACCTCCTTAACAGTAAAAACAAAATATAATTGAATAATAGTCGTTTTTATATAATATATGCAATACCTCATTTGAAAGCTCCTGACATAAAGATTTTAAATATCCAAGTCTTATCTAATAGTTTTTGAAACAAATTTGAATTTGCCATGTTTCTCTTTAGGAGGTGCTTATATTCAGGGTTAGGAGGGGGGGTTTATGGAGCTAGGACAATCCTAGGTAATGAAAACTTCTTCATTTAAGATATATCTTACTGTAAAGGATCTTTTTTTTACGAATTTTCATTTTTCTTGTTTTTAACATGGAGGGTTTGAGAGGAAAGGGGAGACGGGAGGCAAAAGAGGATTTGTGTGGCCCTTTTAGGTCTGATTTAGAAACCGACACCAGAATAGAATAGCTTTCAAATGATGTTGCCGTTTGATAAGCTTTGACAAAAAAATGATAGACCTCATTTGGGCTACCTCTAGACTACCTCCATAATAGTAAAAACAAAATATAATTGAATATAGTCATGCGACACCTCATTTGAAAGCTCCTGACATAAAGATTTTAAATATCCAAGTTTTTATCCATAGTTTTTGAACCAAATTTGAATTTACCATGTTTTTCTTTGGAGGTACTTACATTCAGAGGTAGGAGGGGGTTTATATAGCTAGGACATTCCTATGCAAGGAAAAGTTCTCCGTTTAAGATATATCTTACTGTAACGGATCTTTTTATGAATTTTCATTTTTCTTGTTTTAAAATGGAGGGTTTGAGCGGAAAGGGGAGATGGGAGAACGAATGAGGATTTGTGTGGCCCTTTTAGGTTTGATTTAGAAAACCGACACTAGAATAGAATAGCTTTCAAATGATGTGCCGTTTGATAAGCTTTGACAAAAAAAATGATAGACCTCATTTAGGCTACCTCTAGACTACCTCCATAATAGTAAAAACAAAATATAATTGAATATAGTCATGCGACACCTCATTTGAAAGCTCCTGACATAAAGATTTTAAATATCCAAGTTTTTATCCAAAAGTTTTTTGAACCAAATTTGAATTTACCATGTTTTTCTTTGGGAGGTACTTACATTCAGAGGTAGGAGGGTTTATATAGCTAGGAAATTTCCTATGCAAGGAAAAGTTCTCCATTTAAGATATATCTTACTGTAACGGATCTTTTTATGAATTTTCATTTTTCTTGTTTTAAAATGGAGGGTTTGAGCGGAAAGGGGAGATGGGAGGCAAATGAGGATTTGTGTGTGGCCCTTTTAAGTTTGATGTGGAAACCGACACTAGAAACATGTTCAGAAAAAAGGATAGCTTTCAAATGATGTGCTGTTTGATAAGCTTTGACAAAAAATGAAAGACCTCATTTGGCCTACCTCTAGACTACCTCCATAAAAAGTAAAAAAAATATAATTGAATATAGTCATGCGAACCCCTCATTTGAAAGCTCCTGACATTAAGATTTTAAATATCTAAGTCTTATGCAATAGTTTTGAACCAAATTTAGATTTGCCATGTTTTTCTTTTGGGGGGAACTTATATTCAGGGATAGGGCGTTTATTGAGCTAGGACAATCCTAGGTAATGAAAACTCCATTAAGATATATCTTACTATAACGAATCTCTTTACCCAGTTTTCATTTTTCTTGTTTTGACATAGAGGGTTTGAGAGGAAAGGGGAGATGGGGGGGGGGGGGCAAAAGAGATTTGGCTAGCCCTTTTAGATTTGATGTAAAAAAACAACGCTAGAAAAATTTCAGAAGAAGAATACTTTTCAAAATGATGTGCTGTTTTATAAGCTTTGACAAAAATGAAAGACCTCATTTGGCCTACCTCTAGACTACCTCCATAACAGTAAAACACAAATATAATTGAATATTATCATGCGACCCCTCATTTGAAAGTCCTGACATAAAAATTTTTAAATTTCTAAGTCTTATGCAATAGTTTTTTGAACCAATTTGAATTTGCCATGTTTTTCTTTGGGAGGTACTTATATTCAGGGTAGGGGGTTTGGACATTCCTCCTATGGATCCTAGGACATTCCTAGGCAAGGAAAACTTCTCCATTTTAAGATATATGTTACTATAACAAATCTTTAATACGAACTTTCATTTTTCTTGTTCTGACATTGAGGGTTTGAGAAGGAAAGGGAGATGGGAGGCAAAAATGGTTTGTGTGGCCCTTTTTAGTTTAATGTAGAAAACAAAACGCTAGGAACATGTTCAGAAGAAGGATAGCTTTCAATGATGTGCTGTTTGATAAGCTTTGACAATAAATGAAAGACCTCATTTGGCCTACCTCTAGACTACCTCCATAACAAGAAAAAATAAAATGTAATTGAATATAGTCATACGACACCTCATTTGAAAGCTCCTGACATTAAAGATTTTAAAATATCCAAGTCTTATCCAATAGTTTTTGAACCAAATTTGAATTTGCCATGTTTTTCTTTGGGAGGTACTTATATTCAGGGTAGGGGGTTTATGGAGGCTAGGGCATTCCTGGACAATGGAAAACTTCTCTATTTAAGATTATCTTACTATAACGAATCTCTTTATCAATTTTCATTTTTCTTGTTTTGACATGGAGGGTTTGAAAGGAAAGGGGAGATGGGAGGCAAAAGAAGGATTTGTGTGGCCCTTTTAGCTTTGGTTTCAGAAAACAATACTAGAAACATGTTCAGAAGAAGGATAGCTTTCAAATGATGTGCTGTTTGATAGCTTTGCCAAAAGCGAAAAACCTCATTTGGGCCTACCTCTAGACTACCTCCATAACGATAAAAATAAAATATAATTGAATGTAGTCATAATGCGAACACCTCATTTGAAAGCTTCTGACATAAAGATTTTAAATATCTAAGTCTCATGAAATAGTTTTTTGAACCGAATTTGAATTTTCCATGTTTTTCCTTTGGGAGGTACTTATATTAGTGGGTAGGGGAAGGGGGTTTATGGAGCTAGGACATTCCTAGGCAAGAAAACTTCTCCATTTAAGATATATGTTACTATAACAAATCTTTTTACGAATTTTTCATTTTTCTTGTTTTGACATGGAGATTTTGAGGGAGAAAAGTGGAAGATGTGGGAAGGCAAAAGAGGATTTGTGTGGTCACTTTGTAAAAACAAAACGCTAGAAACATGTCCAGAAGACGG
>JAPEVW010001008.1:0-22967 GCA_027921565.1 Artemia sinica | reverse complement strand
GAGTTTTCTCCTTACTTATCTAATGGGGGGTTTTAAATGTGTAAGGGGATTCTGGTTTTGTTATTTGATAATACCTTCTGATGAGGGAGTCTTAATAAAAATTGTTTGTTCTTATATCAACTGTTTAATTTAATAGGGAAATTAAGCTAAACCCTTTGCTGACAGTTCGCGTGTGGCTTTCCCGAGTGGAGGCTGGACTTCTGGGGTGGGGAGCTTAATCTAGGAGTACATGCAGGGAGCTCATCTTAACGACCATACTGAGTCGAAATCAGATTGATGAGTTTCAGTTTTCCCTTAGGAGCGAGTGGAGCCACAAGGACTAACGAGCTTGAGAAATATCAACGCAAGAGAATAAAATAAAATAGTAATGCATTTATTGTTACTTACATAATAGTCGCAGAGTTCTTGGTTGTATCAACAAGATAACAAATTGCACTGAGGCGAAATCACTCAGAGTTTGTACAATAATAGTCGCAGAGTTCTTGGTTGTATCAACAAAATAACAAATTGTACTGAGACGAATTCACTCAGAGTTTGTACACTTCAAAAGTTTATTACAACACAATCATGGTAAAAGTCTGATCAAAAAGAACTGCTAGAAGACTGGTGTAAAACTCGAAATAGACTCCCACTAAAATTCACATAGGACTGGCATAAGACTCAAAAAAGACTGCCAAAAGACTGACAATAAACTCTCCAAAAAGACTGCTAAAAAAACTCCCCAATAGACTGGCGCAAAATTGCTATGTCCTAACTATCTATCCTCTGCAATTTTGCCGGGGGTTACGTTTAGGCGTTGCCAAAAGTATATTTTACAATTCCTATTGGTTGAATTATTTGTCCTTCATCACTATTGGGCCGGCTTGCACCAATGGGCTACTTGGGTTTAGTTAAAGTTTATGACTTTTAAGCTGTCACTTTGGAATTTTTCGAACAATTCAAAATTTTACACTGCAACATTTTGCTAGCAGGTGTCGCTTAATTTATGACTTTTTAAAGTATTACTTTGGAATTTTTTCGAACGAACAAAGTTCTACATTGTAATATTTTCCCAGCAGGATGTCTCTTGATTTTCAGAAGACTTATAATTTATTTCTGTGAACATTGGTAAAGGCTAACACGATTTAATTACATTGAGATTGCTAGTTCTAAACTTAGTTTCCAGAACAATGCAACAGAGATATTTTGCATCTTGAGTGACTATTTTTTTGTATTATAAATTTTACTCTCTTGACAGTTTGGTATTTTCGAGCTCCTAAGATTCAAATTACATTATACGTTGGCTGTCATATAAGATTTGGTCAAAATGATATTTATTGCGTTTATTGGCGACACCTGGGCGAATTTATTTATTGGATTTTTCTGTGGGAAAGATTCTTACAATGTTTATTACAAGGTATAACTACAACGTATAATTAGATACATTCGTTTCACTATGTTAAATTGAAAGCTTGAGTCTTGCTCGATTTGTAGGTTACTTGAACTCTCCAGGTTCATATTTTGGGTGATTTTATTCTTTATTTGGGTAACTTAAATTGGGAGATTTTGGGGTTTTTGAAAATTGATCCCCATTACATATCATCCTTCCCATTCTTAACGATGTCCTCATCGTTGTTTTATGCTCTCTCTTTACGCTTTCAAATTTTGATTTTTTTTTGAATTTATGTTATTATTTATTACTTGAATTAGTTTTGCTTTGGCAAAATTTATATCGTTGTTCCATATCTCCGATTGCTCTATTGGACTATATATATGTGATAACATTACTTTAAAGTCCATCACCTACTCACTCTATTTGGCGAAAGGGCCAAAGAGTCTCTAATGACTAACACATAAGATTATATGATAGCATGATAATTATTATTCCTTCACCTAATATCAAAATTACCTTCACCTGATACGTTTATCTTATCACTGAAAATGGTACATATTTGCCTTTTCTAACACTTGACTATACTTCCACCTGACGCTACATAGGTTACGCTAATTATATTATTATTCCTTCACCTAATATTAAAATTTTTTTTCACCTGATATGCTAATACTTCTACACAGCTCCAACTAGTTAAGTTCCGCTTTTGTAATTACTTTATTATTAACGTGGTACATATTCGCTGCTTCTAATTCTAGTTTATACTTCCACCTAACGTTATATTGGTAAGATAGTTATTTGACATCAACAATATTTAACTACATCTAAAACATCTAACTACAATACACTGACATGCTTGAACTAAAAAATAGCTTGGAGGGAAAAAAATAATTTTACACCTTAACATTTTTAACTTAATGTTTAATGGCAACACTGGGATAGGGTAGCTTGCACTGGTTTTCATCTGTTTTCTGATAAGTTTAACAATATTTATCAAAGTTGCTAGTTAGATACATAAGACTTTACACTTACTTTCATCATTCTACGTGTCTATAATACTCACATACGTTATCACTCTTACTTTGGGCTTCCATTCAGTTAATTATTAGGTTGGCTAATTGTTTATGGTTTGTCTTCTTGTGTGTTTTTCCTTTCTGGCACTTGTTCCTTGGGATGAGCGTTTACATTGTCCGTAATCATGACTATTGCACAAAATCGTTCGTGTATGGTTTGTCATATGAAATACGCGGGTTTGACGTCACAGGAATGTTGAAATGTCTATTGGGTACATATCCCTTGGGGAATTGATTACATGAAATGAGCATCTTAATCGTTGGCTGGTTAGCTCTTCTTGGACACTTTTATCCTCGGAAAATCTAATACTCGTACAGTCTGTGTTTTCCGTAAATCGATTACGTTCAGTTCTTCTTTTATTGTTTACTAGGTATATAACTCTAGGGGAATTGCCTACATGAAATGGGTACTTTTATCGCTGGGCTGGGTATCTCTTCTTGGACACTTGTTTTTGGGAAATTCTTATACTCGTACAGTCGGGTGTTTCCCGTAATTTGTTCACGTTCAGTCCATATCTTGGACTATGGGGCTGTGTTACAACATTTAATGTTAACTATGGCAGGATCAAAACTTGATCTTATGGGCCTTGGTTCGACGCATTGTCGTTTTGATTCCCGGTCAAATGATTTACAATCATTGAGGGTTAATCTGAAGATTAAAACAATAATAAACTGGTTGTTTCTCTTCTCCGAACACTTCATTTTGGGAAAAAAAAATTTATCACGTACAGTCTATATTTCCCATTAATTGATCATGTTTGATTTTTCTTCTCATGGAGGATGGTTAGGTTTTGCGACATCTAATAATGATTGGATAGAGTCAAAAACTTAACTTTGATCTTGGTTAGCGTATTGTCTCTGCTATAGGGCTTAAGATATATAGTCTTTGAGGGATTGACTCTAGGGTTATTCTTGGTGTTTCAAACATTAAATCTTAAGGCCGTTGCCGTCTAAGGATAGTTATCGACGGTCTCTACGTAGTTTTACGACGTTGCGGTCGGTGTGGTTTCCCAGGTAATTATTAATTCAGATATATACGGATATGTGGGGTTCTTGGTTTTTGCCAACATTGCTTGAGATAAGGTTACCTTGTACTAGGCTTGGGTGACTTGGAATTTCATCGGGATATTGTCTTGGGGACTTCCTTGGTGAGTACTTGTCGGTGGTTGACGAATGATGAAAGTAGATGCTACTGGGTTGTATCCGTGTTGCCTGCTGGTACACCAATAATTAATTTGCACTGGTTACTCTGTTTCCTAGAATATAAATATCTGGGCAGAATCATATGCTCTTTATAATTACACAAGTTATAACACATACAGCAATAATATACAATATACATAATACCATGCGGGGACTATTTTGAAATAATAGTCGTGATTAGACATATGAATAATATCAATTCTAGTATGAGTACAGTTAACCTCAACGAGAGAGCAACTGAGGGCAACTCTCATGCTTTTACATGCATGTTACAGCAATCATTAGATTACTGTGATATAAGCAAGGTTGTTATAGGACAAAGGATTATGTTTACAAAAAATAACACTATAAGATTTTCAAGATTTGGTGACTATATGTATACATGTACCCATGTGCGTTTGGCACATGTTCTATATTCAATGCATTTTTAAATGTTATTCAACACTCATCTACTTTGGCATTTAATTTTCTATTCTGCTACTACTTTGAAGATAGATTAGTTGGTTTTTATTAGAGGTCTCGATTTACTATAAGTTTTTCAAATCTCTCACTGTTTATGCGCGTCCACGCTGCCCTAGAAATATATCTTTGCAGCTGCGTGGGCTTGCACAACAGAAAATTAAGTGAAAATTTGGGAGTGGACATGGCACGAATGAGGACCTCTACTCCCATTCGCTCGATCATGTCCTCCCTTACTCTTTGCTCAAGGGTTATCAGGGAGTTCCGGGTTTAGGTTTTGCATCTCACTCGGCTCGATGTGTTCTGATTTTTCTCTTTTTCTACGTGTTATTCTCAACATTTTCCGTAATTTAGGGTTAATAGCATTCTTATTGTCAGAGAGATCATGAACACGAATCCTACCGTCAGGAGGATATTCCACCAAAAATTTGTTGAGAATAGTCCATATCTACTCTCTACATATGTCAATCTTTGGTTTTCATTAGTGAAGAGGGGAATTTGAGAGTCTAATGCCTCTCTTATTTTTGTTAGTGGTAAAGTTTCTTTGACATTTTCCATTATTGACCATATTCTGGTTTTTACTTCTTCATTTTCAATGTTAGGAATTGTATATGATAAATTCACTGCTTTAAAATTGACCACTTTGGGGCTTATTATATTCGTGCTGGTGGTTATCAGAGGTGTTTGTACTGTGGCTTCTTTGGTTACCAGTCGGCATCCTTGCTTTATGGTTATCGTACCTACATCTTGTAGTAGTAATTCGGTTCTGTAGCTTGGATCGATTTTTTTTCTGTGTTATTATAACAAGAGATTGTCCCGACTGTTTCTTTTGGAACAGAGAATAGCCATAGATCATTTCTAAGATGAATAAATATTTCTCGCTTAGTACTACCTATTAGTGCTTCACATGAACTTGGAATTTCCTCTTGTTGAGTCTCTTTTAAGAATATATCCACATACATGATCCGGGTTTTACATTATAAATGGGCAGTGTGTTAGTTGACATACTAGGTTTTTGAATGCTACACATTCCTTGAGGTCCTGTGGATTTGCTAAGGCATATTTCCTTCTATCTTGATCGACTAGTAGGTAATCCGCTTCGGGGGGTAATAGTCATGAACGAATTGGTTCTACCTATGTTGGCTGGAAACGTAGAAATTTTATACAAGTCATATATTGATTGTTGGTTTATTAACGGGATTGTTACCACTGCAAATAATTGTTCGTTTATCTCTGTGATGTGAACCTTCAGCTTGGTGTAATACTGAAATAAGTTTGCTACTTCCGGTTCTGTTGGTAGGTGTAGTCCGAACGTTAAATGCGTTTTTATTTCATCCAAGATACTTTTTAGGTTCGAAGGATCCACTAAGTCGTACGACAAAGTTCCTCCGGTAAGGGCAAATAATGCAAATTCAAATTTGCTAACGTCAGTTGCCAGGTTAAGTAAGGACATTGTCACTATGTCTAGTGATACCATGGTGAGGCTTGAATCGGTAATCACACGATCTACTTCATTTTTTAAATAATTCATTATGTTTACTGTCTTTGATATTTCTTCGAGATTGCCTCAATTTGTCTCTCTGGTAATTAGCTATGCTGGCTTGTATTTTTTGAACATGTAAGGTTACGTTCATAGCGTTATTTAGTTTTCCTACGTTTTCCCTTAGGATATTTAGGTCTTCTTCAGTCGAAAGCCCAAACAAGCGTGAGGCTAATTCTCCACGATTGGTATTAGACTAGCTGATCTTCGGTATTTGCTTTTTCGAAAAAAATACTTCGAAGATTCTCGTGGTACTTTTGCTTTAACTTTTGTATTTCTGTGTTGAACAATTCAAATAGTGCTTGCAGTCTCTGTCTATATAATATTAGAAGGATTGGTGAATCGATACTTTTAGAGCGTTTTTCTCGTTTAGCTCAGGTAATGGTTCAATATCTTCCCTTGCCGGCTCGTCGGCCATTGCTAATTTTGCACAAGTACGTTTACCGTCTATTATCCAACACTTCTTATGTACGTAATCGTCTTCTTTTTCTTTCATATTTTTATTTTTCTTTTGTTCTGGTTGAATCGCTTGTACTTTGATCGTTTGCATCTCGGTATGCCTTACTGGGATTCTTGCCCTTAGGCCTATAGTGAATACGCCAATCGGCTGGGTGCGATAGTACGTGGGCCCTGTTGACCACGTCCATTTTGTAAGTATCGTTGGTCTTAGATAAGTTAGCGTGGTCAAGTTTCTAAGTGATTTATTGTTGAGTGCGCTCATTTCTGGGACTGTATTTGTCGTAGTTTCTGACATTGAAGATTGTATATCTCTCGTTGGGGACTCATATGTAGGTGTGGTTGTCTTGGTGTCTTTTATGTTTCTTTCTATAGAATTTTTATTCTCATCATCATGTTGTATATTTGAGAATTTCAACTCCTTGAGGTTAATAATTTGTCTGTAGTCTTTTCCTTCGCGAGTTTTGATAATATTTGCTTCGTAACATTTTGTTCAGCATGATTTTGCCACAAATCTTTGAGAAAAAGTCCATAGGCTCGGTAATTCATTTAACATTGCGTAGTTTCCATCATAAAGTTTATTTTGCTTGGAAGTAGTCAAGGAGAAACTTGTGGTAGATTTAATTGTAGTTTTGTTCGCTCATGGAACTATCCACATTATTTAATGCTCTCCTTCTTCGGCTTTCGTTCTTGTTAAGTCCTAGAGCCTTGTCAATTTCTGCCATTTTCTTGTCGAAATCTTCTATTATGAATTTCGATTTTAGTTTAGGAAATACGGGGGTAGATTTCCTTTATTTTCCTTATGGTGCATTTCTTTTGTTGATTGCAGGCTTTTGTCTGATTTTAAGAATTGGAATATGGATTCCTTTAATTCATTGGTATTTTTCTCTAGTCTAATTACTTGTTGGAACAAGGTCTCAAACGGTTTGGGGTCCAATTTCATAAATATTTTCCAGGCATTATGACTTGCGAGCAACGAATTCGATTGATAATTCGAATTACGATTGATAATTGAACTTGAATTTGATTCCTATTATTTGTTCTCTTTTTTTTTGAAGGAAAGAAGGTGTTAATTATGATATTATATTTATATTATTTTATGATAGTCTTTGTTGCCTAAAGGAAACAGGGGTGAGACTAAGATTCGTGGTCGTTCAATTTGTTACTTTGCTTATGGTCATCGTACTGTTGACTCTTAAGCTGGGGGGAATAGATATCTTACTTACTTTCACGTAAGAATTTAATTGTTTAACGTAAGAGTAATTGGGTTTTAATTATTTGATTGTTTCAGCTTTTTTGTTTTCTTGATCACTTTTGATTTTGATTGATAAGTTTTAATTCTTTTAAACACAATTTCATTTCCTCTCTCTCTATATAGTACACTCCTTGGATTGTAACAGGTACTGTTTGTAATATTTTATTTCTTGGAGGGGGTCATGTTTTCCTTGATATTTTACACAGTTTGGATTCCCCCCTTCAATTTTATAAATTAATTTTTGCTTTCTACATTTGTCGAGGAGTAATAAATCTGTCTGACAAGGACCTTAAACATACCAGTACCGGATTTTATATTGTTTTTGTAATTTCCTAATTTCATGTTGAATTAAATAAAGGTACTTGCCCTTTCTGCCGTTGTATTTTATTCCTAGTTTCCTCTTGCGGGCCGATATTTGGGTGTATTTGCTAAACGTAATCCAAAGATATATGATCCTATGTTGTATTCTCTTAAATCGTATTTGACATCCCATTTCTTTGAAAAAACTTCTTCCCCTGATTTATTCACAATAATCATTGCCGCTGAGTATATGACATTTTCTTTGGCATGTTTAATGCAAATGAACTCTGTGTCGATAATTGCTTTGGCCATTATTCTGAAATAAAAGGTAGTTTCTATTGGTCTCTGTTTAGTTAATAATTTGTCAAGATTGGTTATGATCATGGTATACTCTAGGTCGAGGTCAAATTACTTTTCACCGGCATTTCCTCAATACATCGGGTACTTATTCATTCAACCATAATTCGAGTCATCTGAGCTCCATATTAACCAATTTTGAGTAAAAAAAACAAGGTAACTTCAGGTTGAGGTTGAACTACTTTTTCACCGGTGCCTCCTTGCACCTGGCTATTTGTGTGTTCGAACATAGTTACTACCCTAAAGTTCCGTACTCTAGTTTAACGACTTTGCGGTCGTGTTCGTTTTTAAAAGTATAGAGACTTTTGAGAAACTACCTTCTTGTTATATATTGATAATGTACTTAGGTCTCGTGATATTTACTCTAATTCATAGTTCCATAAATATCAATACAATACTGGTTTATAATGCATTTTTTTTTTTTTTTTTACGATAATAATTGATTTTCATAGTTATAACACTTCAGGTAATATTATAGGGTTCTTTCATCATTTATTTTTTAACAAGATTATCTATATACACAGTTTCTCCCACTGAGGTTGGGTTTTAATTTCAATATGGGTGCATCATCTGGCAGTGCCGCCTTTGAATTTGGAGATGTAAGCATATCCAGAAGTCGGTAATTTTCACATGACGAAACATTTGGGCTGAGAAATTGGAGTTCAAATACTATATCATTTTTACCGTTTTCGGGTATATTTAGGTACATTAAATACACTAGTAGTTGGTTTGGGAGGTGCAGGCCTTCCAAAGTAGCGTTATGTCATTCCTTCGCATATTTTGACGAATGACTTTCCGGCACAACTGAGATAATGACAATGGGTCATTTAATATCTTTACTACAGAGAAACTTAAATTTGCGTGTGATTGGCAACAACATAGTTGTTCACGCACGATTATGTCTAAACCAGGGACTATTTTTCTTCCAAAATTTTCATCTCCTTGGAAGAAATTCAGGGTTATTTTCTTTACGTCTTTATATTCTCTTGGGGTAAGTTGAAAAATTGCGGCTCCCATTGAAGGGTTTATCGGATTTAGATACGTGTTATTTACACAATTGACGTACAAGATTTTAAGAAGGGTTTCACTTTTAACATATGTCCTTGGTCTATTAATATGGAGAGAAATTTAATGGGCCAAATTGTAGTTATATTATTATCATCTTGATCGTACCAAATATTGTTGGCGATATATTCAGACAACGAGCTATACATTGATGATGGGATATGTTGTACTAAAATTCGGAAGGCCAGGTTGGCACTTCGTCCAGTGTGCTCTAGTGTTCTTGTCATCTCACGTGCACTAAAATTATAAAGCACTAGGCTTGCCGTTAATCTTAGGATTACTCTTTGTTCCAACCTTGTCTCTCGAGATTTTAGAAGATAATATAGTTTTTGACAGTCAAGATTTTCTACTGCTTTAATAAGTTCCTCTTCTTTCATTAAATTGTTGACAAGTCCCCATTCCCTTAACGGAGCATTAATATTGTCTACGCTATGTCTTATCTTAAGGTTCCAAAAGATTGCATTTTCTCGTCCACGATTATTTAATTGTTGATGGCTTAGATATTTATCATGGTTACGTTTTTTTTTTTGTATTATTCTACTAAATTTTAGGCTAATATAAGCAACATACCGTATGGTCGCTTGTTTCGGCGATTCCCTTAACAGTGGTTGAAGGTCTTCACGTACAGTATCTGTAAACGTGTTCTTATATAAAATTTATCATTAATTATGAAATAAGTGATTACTTAGTAGTAACATATTTCCAAAAATGGTTATGGTGATTTAAGGTATAATGATGATTATGAAATAGTTAAGATAATTAAATAGTTGGCTACACGGCGCGTCGCTTAGCGCTATCAATTTGATGATTAATCGTAATATTTACTGTTTACTTGGCCCTTTTTTTTTGTTATTTAATTTTCACTAGTGCTCTTGCATTCCTTTTGGTATAAGTTTGTCCTTCGCAGAGGAATTTACTGTTCCAAAAATAGATCCAGCGAGTAAACAAGATGTCGGGACTAGAAGTAATTTCCGAAGCTCAGCTCCGGAACCAGTCCTCCAGGACCAATTCCTGAATTGAGCCCGAAAACCAGCTCCAAAACCGTCCACTCTCCGGACTCAATGTCTCACGTATGAGGCTTGTTTGCTTGTTTTCTTCGTAGTTTTTTGCGTGGTTACTTTTGTTATAGTAAATGTCGTGGTAGTAAAATCAATGTAGGGTAATTATTCCGGGTCGCTTTTCATAGATGATTTGATCCTTTCATGAGAGTTCAGTGCCCTGTCAACGTTCTCCTTACGCATCGGAATTTTGTCCATTTTTATTCCATATTCTCGTGTGGTCACTTGATTTATCACATTTTCAAATTGTGAGGGTTAGGTAGGGTAATTTTAGCAGATCGCATAGTTAATTTTACTAGTTTTTATGGCATTCTTCTTTCTGTTTTAGTTGTATTTCATAAGAGATACCTTCACCCTGCACGCCCGTCCTAAACAATCAACAGGAAAGGCTTACAGGGCGAAAGTATCCCTCACGTACCAGATCTCGTCTCCTTTTTCACTTCATATTCTTTCACGGTCACTTTGTCGTCACATTATTTTCCTACGCTGGGGATGATTTGGGGTAATTCTTGCGGGTCACTTTTTATACAAAAAAATTTTATTGCCACCTTGGGAACGTATAGGGTACTACTACTGATTTCTAGTTAAGGGTCTGTTTCTCCTGCCTTAAGTGTTTTTTTTTTTCAGAAGAAAAAAAAATTTTTGTCACCGTGCGAAGCGCATGATGTATTACTACTACTTTATACAGCACTATTACTTTGTTTAGTTCCGTCTACTCTGATTAAAATATTTATTAATTTATTTATGCAGCTTTCTACATGCTTAATTAAAAGGGATTAATTTATTTTATATTGAATGCGGCTCGTTCCTAATTTGTTGTTTCGGTAGCTATTTACTATTGCTATTTGGTTCAAGTCGAACTGTGTGAAGAGTCGCGCTTTGCTATTTACTTAATTCCTTTTAAATTACGCAAGGATAAATCCCCTATTTTACCATACTCTAAAATAATGTTAAATTGGTGGGATACAAAAGTTTGTTAGTCAAAGTAAAATTCCCGCTTGAACGAGTTAAAGGTAGGCTTATTTACTTCTCAGGTGTCAACTTATTCTTTTCCCGTGGCGGAGTTACGCCACGTCACGGAGGCATTTTTTATTAAATACGGGTTTACCTAAAGAAAGATTTGATAAGGACGTAATAAGTTTTTTAATCTTCCTTGTATATTGTTTTTTTTTTTTAAAATGAAAATTGAGATATATTTATGTTTTGTAGCGTATTCGCTGAAGGGTAGAAACCGTTTTAGTCTAATTTGGGTGCAATAATTCACCACAAGATACCATTTTTTTTTTATAAAGGCGTTTGAAATGCTATAGAAAAGCATGGGAATCAAATCAAATGTGTTGTCTAAAGTTTGATTGATTTAAGGTTTCTTGAAAACAGATCATTACACGCAAGGGATTGTCTTATATGGCGGTCTTGTTATATAATAAAATAGATTATTTTCAATCATAATCCTTCTGGGTTGTCGTAGGGCATATTATCCCTATTCTGGGGGTGAATAATTAGGAATCGGCGGATTGGCCCGATTTTCGCCTGAAAGTGCGCAAATAATTACGTTTAGCTATTTTCTTTTTTTTGCATTCATTACGTTTCAGCATTTTTTTTGTGATAGGGGTTGTGCCACATGGCGCAGGTATGGTGTTATCAAGAATTTCACAGGTATATGCTTTTATTTTTAAGATGATCCTAAAAAGTATTCGCTGAATAGTCTCTTATCTTTTTTTCTTTATCTCGCGGCACTATATACGTTATGCCACGGACGTGCCACACAAGTGAGCTGTGCGACTATAAAAAAGGGGGGGGGGGACTCGTAATTTCGATTTGAACATTACCCATTTCATCTGTGGTTCCTTTTCTTTGGCATTTTATCGTGTTAATCTTCATTAGGTTTTTCGTCTATCGGAACTCGATTTAAAGAGAGAATTTAAAAATTTAGCTTTGATTTGCCTTTTGATTTAGGGTTTTTGAAACATTTCTCCAGAGCAAAGGGCAGGTGCGCTTTACAGATGGTACAATTTATTTGCTTGTTCTCCTTTACAGCTTAACTTCCGCGTGATTATTTTTGAAATTATCCTTGAATTATTCATATATAAGTTCATTATCGCCTTGTCAATTTCAGTTAAGAATACTTGTTCCATAGTGGACAAGACTTAGCTCTTGTAAATATGTGTGACTTACTATATTATATTCCTTATTGGGGGAATAGGGATTAACTCTGACTAAAGGTCGTGGCTCGTTCATAAGGTTAGTAAAAATTTATTAAGTATTGTTTTTTTGCTGCAGGTATACGCGATAATTGTTTTGAAAGAAAATTTTTTTTTTCATTTTATCGCTTTATTATTTGGTTTGTGAGGAAGTTACTAGGCCGCATCAAGGGCAGAATTATATTGGTCTTATTTTTAACTAATTTTTTTTTTGCAAAGGATGCTATTATTTTCTTTTCTCTTTTTTCTTACTCCAGGGTTAGGCTGAAACTTGCCTATTTCCTCACGGTTCGGTTCCTTGTATTTTGGTTGGCAAATAGATTCCCCTTTTTTGCGAATGTCCTCCTTTGAGACTTATTGATTATCGTTCGAGGCAGAATAAATTTGCCACTAGTCTCGTTAACAGTGGCAGTTTCATTTTTTTTTTTTTTAATATTTTTCTGCAATTGCAATATTTTAGGATTCAAATATATATATATATGCATATGGCGTATGGCTGATTTTGGATTTTTGGCGAATGGGTTTATTTCATGATTTGGCACTTTTTGCTATTCTAATCTTACGGCTCTATATATATATTATTTTTTATTTTTTTTTTTTGATTGCTACAGCTTTTTCTAGGAAAATTTCTAGTTATAATCACTGATACAATTGGCAGTTTTTTTTTTTTTTTTTTATGATTGGTTTCGTTCTACCCTTAGCGGCTGTTTGGCAACAACGTCATTATTGTTAATACAATTACTTATACAATTACAATTACAATTACTTATACAATTACTGGTTTAATTACCTTGGGGGCGTTGGTTATAGTTTTTGTTCGTGGTACCGCTGTTTTTGATAGCGAAGCGTTTCTACGATAGAGGGTCATCACAAGTAAAAAAAATATAAATTAATTAGTTTCCTTTTTTTTGCTTTAGCCTGTCTTATGGTGTTTCGCAGGTACGTTATTATATGACCTTGTTAACTATTTGCGTATTCTCTTGATTAAGGAAGGTTTATTTTGTCATTCAAGCTGTTTAGTCTGCACGAATGACACGAAATTAGTTTCTATATTACAGGAATTACTTATTGAAGCAATATTATTTATGTTTTTTTTTCATACCGGGCTTAAAGATATGTTAATTAGCGTTCGACCACGCCATTACAGGAATTAAACTAAACAAATTGTCTCCTTTTTTTTTTGTTTCTTGTCTTTTTTTTGTCTGGGGACGCACCTCTGGGGACACGGATTATATGGCACCTCTATGGGTCAAAATTTATGCCCCCCCGAGATCGGTATTTAAATTTTACAATTTTGGTTTACTTTTCACTTACGGTTATTTTACGTTGAATTACTGACGATACTTTTCTTTTTGAAAGAGAATTCTATATTTATTTTATATATTCTTGATTGTACTGCATTATTCTATGACCAATATATGATCAACTATCTGAAAAAAGATGTCGAGACTTTTTAAAACAGGAAACAAAAGAGAAATCTTTAGTTCCTACGAAAGGACTTATCCTTTACTAAAATGTTCTATTACGTTTCTATAGGCTGAAGTCTGCCTATCGAATTTAGCATTTTAAGTTCTACAATGTTGATTTATCTTTAAGTTCTATAGGGATTTATATAGGATTTATTTTTACATTTTTCTTGCGAACTATTTTTCCCTTTTTTTTTTTTTTTTTTTTTTTTTTTTTTTAAGGTTACTGAAATTTTCGTTTTATATCAATTTTCTAGCAATTGATTTCCTTTTTTCACTTAGATTCCGGAACGGAACTTTGTACTATTTTATTTATTTTTTGTTGTACCCGACCACTCTACAAGCAACATACGACCAAATATATAATTAAGGGTATATTTTTGATATCAATTTTGATGGCGAGCTATATTATCTTTTTTTATAATCTCCTCATTTTTACGAGGGTCAATTTTTTCTGCTGTGAGGGTCTTGATATTTGAGAAACAACTTGGTATGGTAAGCTAATTCTTAGTTTTTAGGCGAATAGACTATCATTATAGGTATGCAATTAACTCAGAGTACACGATATCACACGGGTCAAATATTTTCTTGTTAATGAAGAAATGAAAAGTGAAGACGGTTTAACTCGAGGCCAATATGCTTATGTGATTTGGCTATACTACCATAAATATTAATGGTCTTAACTATGTTTGAAAATCGCGGGCTACGATTACGATTATGTAGGCCCCTTATTTCTGCTGACTTTTATTTGGAAGAAATACTTCTAATTGCTACTTGCGCTAAAGCCTTTTCGAGTTTTATTGTGAAATTTGGTTAATTGGTTTGTGAACTCTTTAAATATAAGAAGGGATTTGAAGGAATAGTAAGGACTGCCTTTGTTGTTCCGATTGATTAAGAATTCTTTGTCTATAATAACGAAAATTTGCATTGCTAATTAAGTGAAAATTAGCGCATTTCATATTCTTTGTATTGTGGAGGCCAACTAGTACACATGGTTCATCTTAATGTGAACAACTGCGGCTTCCACCGGTATTAAGGATATTTTTTTTTTTTTTTTTCGTATTAATTGGTTGATACATGCCTTTTTGAGGTAAAACAAATGAAAACACACGGGGATAAGGCTGTGGATGGCCAAATTTCGCCGTTTTGGGTTTTGTAATTTTTTGGAATGCATTGGAGTTTGTGGTTTGTTCGGAGGAACATGTAAGAAAGTCTATCAATTTAACATTATTGTTTCAAGAGAAAGTTTTGAATTATTTTCGATTGGTTAATTTTTTGCAGAATTTTCAGTTCATATTATGACTGAGGCCTGCTTCTGTTAATTAGATTAACAGCGGCCCTATATCTATAATTCGGCTAAATATTTGAGCTAAATCATGCCTCGCATTATTACTCTCTTACATATGTATATATGTACGTATATATATAGACATTTAACCAACTAGTAACCATGACAAGCTTGCTTATTGTATTACCCTGATTACCTGTTTTTCGATATGTTTTTTTTTTTGTTTTTTTTTTTTTTTTTTTTTTTTGTTTTTTTTTTTTTTTTTTTTTAGTTGGGTGATTAATACAATAATGACTCGCGTGTATACTTTTTTTTGACTAAATATTTTGAGTTGTTTGGTATATTATAGCCTTTACGGCGGGTTGGGGTGGTGGTTATTTCCGATCATCTTTTCTTGTGATTAGATTTAGTATATTTCGGAGTTGCGTATTTGATTATGTCGTTGGCATGATGATTAAAAATAAATATCCTACAAAATTGATTTTGTGAAGATGTAGAATCTATTAAAGCGCCGATCCGAATATTTTTTTTTTATTTTTTTTTTTCTTAAGTTAAAAGCAATTTTGGGATGTAGTGGTAACTGGGGTTATGGATTGATAGACGGCCGAACCTAGGATACGGATTTGATCCTCGTGCCCGAAGTAAATCTCCTCATTAAGCGATCCCCCCTTGTGATCGTCAGGTTTACCTACTCTGGGGGGGGGGGGGGTATCCGAAATGCTGTTTAACTATTCCTAGTAATGTAAGGATGGCTATTCATTGCATGTTTTTTTTTTTTTTTTACCATTGAATTTGTAATCTGCATTTATTTATCTATTTATTTTTTAAGGAAATACTATGTTCTGTCTAGCAGAAACATAATTATCTAGTTTAACGAGTTTTCGCTCGAATATTGTGTTATTTACTACTTTTTGTCGGTATACATCACATTCTATAAAATGTAGTCACTTTAATGTATTAGAAGGGGATTTTGACGAAAAAGAATTTTTACCTCTTTTTTTGATTTATTCTCATGTCTGGTATTTCTTAGTTTTCTGTACCTTCTGGCAATGGTTGGGGTTTTGGGTGTTCCTTGTGGTGCATAGATTCTGAGGAATCTTGGCCCGTAGTAACATTCTCTTGGGCGTCATGGTACTGGGCCCTCACAATTATATTATTATCCGCTGGAGGATTCTGTTGATTAGTTTTCCACTTGGGGTCCTTATGTGCTGATGGACGGGCTTGATTTGGAATCGCAAAATATGCGGGTTGGGATGACCCTTCGTTGTAGGTGTTAGTGAGAAGATTTTCCAAATGGGGACTGAGGGGTAGGTCAATTTCGACAGTGAAGTATGTTGCAAACTATTTTTTCTAGGTTTGAGCAGAAATCTCTTTGTTTCTGAAGTTCTTCGGTGATTTTGGCATGGTTCTCCTTTAGTCGTTTCTCTAAGCTGTCCTGTTGCAAACTGGATTATTTCTTTCTGTGCTTTTAAATGATCGTACATATGCTGCAAGTCTAGGATCTTTGCTCGTTGGGGTGCCAGGGCTTCTTGTACTGCCATTGTCGCGGACAGAACAGTACTGTTTCTATAATCTTGTACTTTTTTACCAATTTCCTGCATTTTATCGTATAATACTTGTAATTTTAGGATCTGATCGGGATAATTATATCCCCTCGAAAAGCGTGGCATCGCTTATGATTCCATTTCATTTTGGATTTTGGCGGTCTGTTCTTTAACTTCCATAAACTGGGTTTCAACCAACTTATCCATTTGTTTAGTTATTAAAATCTCATTTATTCTTTTGTTCATTGTTTCTTGGGAGCCTTCACTTCCCTAAGGGATTTAAGTGTGGTTTCTATCATATTGTCGATTTTCAATTTTTCTGCTACTAATTGTGCCGAGTCGTCGAGAAGTTTTGATCGTATTTGAAATAGTTGATCCATATTTGTTCTGTCAGTAACGGGGTTGCACTAGGTATTTTTTTCTTTTTGGAGGATGGTTTGAACAATTCTTGTTCTTCTTCTATCCTTGGGGTTCTTTACCAAGCCAGGATATAGTTTGTCTGGAAAAAATTGACTATTAACTTCTTCTGACCTTTCATGGATATTTTTCATTTATAATATTCTACTCATGTACCCTTGTTTTAAGTTTTTTTTTTTTTTTTTTTTTAATTGTTCATTTCGATTTAATATTGCTATATAAGTTTTTGGGGTATTTTGTATCCTAGATGTATATGACCATTTGTCTGGTTTTTTGCTTATTCTGCCAGATTTCGTTGTAACTTCCTGTTCGCCTTCTTGTTTTTTATTCTTTTTCGATTTTCCCATAGAGATCAGATCAAATTTCTATACTGTTTTAGTAGGTATTTTTGACCTTTTAATTTTGCGGCTTTCGCATGGGCCCGCGGCAGAAGCCGGTTTTTGTTTTGGTGCGTTATGGGGGTAGTCAGGATCTGATTCATCGTCGGACTCATTAGAGCTAGTATCTGAGGATTCATTATTTGGGCTTTCGGGGGCGGTCCTTTGCGATTGAGGGGTATCTCCTGCCCTTGCTTCATATATTTCGTCTCCTTTTGAGGTTGAGGGTTTATTTTCCATTTCCTCGCGTTGAAATCCTGTTTCAGGGGAGTTAAAAGATTCTTGGGAACTGTGGGAGGAGTCAAATACCTTTGGAGATTGTCTCCACTGCTGAATGCCATATCTTCCGGGGGGTGAGGTGTATTTCGTAGCAGGGTCTGTTTCCAGGAGTAAGATTCCTTGGGTTTTACTTTAGATACCGTTATGTGATGGTATTGTCCCAAGTTTTCATCTTCCGGGTGTTCCTGTGTCCAAGGCAAGGTACTTTGCCTTGTTTTTATCGGATAATTTACAATGTCCATGGCCTCTCTCAAGCTTTTGTATTTGTATCCCTAGGAGGAGTCTTCCTCCTTTTTGCACCTGGGGTTTCCACGGCTCTGTTCAATTCCTCCTGTAGCGATAAGGGTCTTTCTATCGGGGTTGCTGGAGATACCATGTCGTCAGGAAATCTTTTGGGGGGACATGGGGTCGAAATTCTATCGGGGAAAAATTGGGTTTTTGGCGATAGCGTATAATCAATTCTTGCTCCGAGTTTTCTGTGGATGAACTTTCTGGGCTTTTTGGGGTTCTTGCAGGCACGGGTATTAGGGGTTTTCTTTTAGGGATGACTAGGTTTTTCATGGCCAAAAATTCTTCAAAATCTTCCTCTTCGCTATTGTTTTCAAAATAGTTTTGTTTAAAATTAAAGGGTTTTAGTTCGGATAGCCTGGACTTCGGAAATTGATTTTCCGCGTTTGATGATTCTGAAGATGAGGGTTCGGGTGCCCACTTAACGGGGTATTTGGCACCTTTTATACGGCTAACATGTGCTTTATATGTTCTCCCATTTTCCGGGTTTATCATTTTAAAGGTAAAATCGTTGTCATATTTTTGATTATTCTGTAGGGTCCTGAATATTTATTGGAAAGTTTTTTGCCTTCCAGTTTAGCTTCATTTTTTAAATAGACGCAGTCGCCTACCTTAAAATTTATATTCCCTTTGATTTTGGATTCATTCCTCAACTCTTGGTTCACTTTACATTTTCTAACTCTTGTCTAACTATTTTATAGGTTTTTTCTCATTCCTATTTATAAAATCTTGCTTGTAGTCCTCTGTATTATTATAATATTCTCTTGATTCTATAATTTCTTGATATGGTATTTTAAAATCACGTCCGAATAAAAGAAAAAATGGACTTTCCTTGGTCGCTTCTGAATAAGCAGTATTAATTACATTGGTTAAGTAAGGTAAATACAGATCCCAATCATTTCGGTTATCTTTTGAATAAATACTTAAAACATTGGAAAATATTTTGTGCCTATTTTCAATTTTTCCATTAGCTTGGGGATGGTAGGGTGAGGTTAATAATTTTCGACTTTAAGGAAACTCATCAGATCCTTTGTTACTTTAGAAACGAAGTTAGCGTCCATTGTCGCTAATGACCCGCTGAGGAACGCCAAACTCCAAAAATATTTTTGCTAGGGCTTTACTTGTGGTATATGCGCCTTGATTTTTCAATGCTTTGGCAAAAGTGAAGCCGGTAAAATGGTCTATTACTGAGAGGATGCAAGTATGACCTCTATTAGAAACAGGTAATCCTCCACTTGTACCAAAAAGGTCAAATGAAACGATGTCGAAAGGGAACCTTGCCACTGGCACTCTTCCCAAGGGGGGATTTGGGTACGTTTGTGGATTTTTTCTTAAGTTACAAGCTTCACATGTACTTATAAAATCTTTGAGTTTTGTTAATGCCGACGGAATATAAAAGTATTGTTTTAGCTTGTGAAATGTCTTGGTTATTCCTAAGTGTCCGCCTATTTCCGAATGGAAGTACTCAAAGGCAGGTATTATTAAGTTTTGGGGGAGCACTGGGATTATTAAGGTTTGATTTCTATTCGTTTCGCCTGTTACTATCCTGCAAAGGATTTCTTCGTCGAAGTCATAATAAAAATTGTCTATTTCCCGTCTTAGGGCTTTGAACTTATCAGGGAGATTATCAGAATTCACAAAGTAATTAATGAGAGAGTCAAACACATTTCATCCTTAACTTGGTTTTCTTTTAATATTGGCTAGGGATAAGGGAATTACTCGTGGTCCTTTTTCTTCTGTAAGGATTTTTGGTATATTCTTCTTTTGTTTTTGTTTACTGGGATTAATGGCATTTATTTGTTTAGTTTCATTATCTGAAGGGTTATCCTCAGGGTATCTACTTAGGTAATCGCAAGGGGCATTCTGTTTACCGGTCACGTGTTCAAATTCGTAATCCAGATCCTGGATTTTCATTATCCATCGCGCTAAAATTCCGGTTGGATTTTTGAATGTGCTTAGGTACTGTAAGCTTTTATGGTCCGAGCGCAGTTTAAATTTTCGTCCTACTAAATAATGTCTAAATTTATCTAAGTGGTAAATTATAGATAGTAACTCCAATTGCGTTGCTGAATAACTACTTTCGCCTTTGGTTAGAGTTCTGCTTGAATAGCATATGACTTTTCTCTATATATTGAGGGGGGTCCTGTTGGGAATCGGGGTTGTTTTCCACGGGGATTATTTGGGAAAGGATTGCAACCGATACCTAGAGCTGAAGCATCGGTGGTAACCACGAATGTACCTTTTTCAAAGTCTGGTAACGCTAATATTGGTTCAGAAGTAAGAGCTTTCTTGAGAGTGTCCAAAGAAGTTTGAGCTTCCTGAGACCAGGTAACATTTTGGGAATTCCCTTTAGTTAGATCTGTTAGGGGTTTTGCGATTTGGGCGTAGTTACGTATAAATTTTCTAAAATAACTGGTTAAACCAATAATGCCTCTTAATTGTTTTTATGGTTTTTGGCGGCTTAAGATTCTCTACACATTTTATTTTCTCAGGGTCCGGTGATATTTGACCTTGGGTCACTATCATTCCTAAGAATTTTATTTCGGATTGGAACAAATTTACTTTTTCCGGTCTACATTTCAGATTACCCTCTCTGAATTTTTCGAAAACTTTGGTTAATGTTTTTAAATGGTCCTCTGGTGTTTCTCCCACACAAATAACATCATCCACAAAATGGATAATATTTTCTATACCTCGTAATAAGTGTAACAGAGGTCTACATAATGCACTTGAACTGGTTTTGAGTCCAAAGGGTACTCTCAAATATTCATAAGAACCGCATTCCGTCGTTGAAAGGCCGTTTTATAGACGTCATTATCTGCTATCTTAACCTGATGATAACCTTGCGTGAGGTCAAGAGATGTAAAAATTTTGTTTTTGGTTGAAATGGAATCTAGGATTTCATCAATTCGGGGCAGGGGAAATTTGTCACTAACTACCTGCTTATTTAAGGCTCTATAATCCACTACAAGCCTAAGGTCCTTGTTCTTTTTTGGTACTAGTATAACGGGGGCTGAATACGGGCTTATACTCGGCCGTATTATATTATTTCTTTCTAACTCGCGGATTTTATTTTTTAACCAGCCTTTGTAGGGATGGGGGATGCGATAGGGCTGTTTAGCTACAGGTAACCCTGTGGTTTGGATAGAGTGTTGATAAAATGGTATCAACCCGATATCTTCCTCGCATGTAGAAAAAATATCTCTAAAATTCCAGAGCAATTCACATAATTTTTCCTTTAATTGCGTATTTTGGATATGATCTAATTTAAATTTTTCCAAAAATTGGGGTTTTGTTAGGGGGGTAGTTATTCTTTGGATTCCTATCACCAACACTATTAACTAAGCTTTCCTTGGAGTTTCTCCATTTGTTTAGCTCGTGCTCAGAAATAACTTGTATTTCAACGAGACATGTTCCTTTTTTCAATGTAATCATATCGTTTTCATGTGTGTTAGTTAACCAAATAAAACCTTCGCCTTTTTCGTATGAAATGATCTGTTCTTCACAAAACAGATTTTCTGGAATTTCTTTACACGGGGATGCGAACCAAATTTCGGAATTGTCATTTACAGGGGTGACCATTTGAGAGATTTGTACTCTTTGCATAGTGTTTGGGGGGATTTTTGTTTTACGTACCGCGAACCCATAGTATTTTTTCTTTCGAGTCTTTTTCTATTAAGTTAAGACTAGCGCTTTCTTGCGTCAAGTCTTCCGCTTGTGGGGTTTGTTGTAAGGGTAAATCCAAGTCCTGTCCCTTACAATAGTACTTAGATTTATTATTTCAGTCCATAATTCGGTTATTTTCTTTATTTCTGTTTGTCTATACTCCTGCATTTTTCCCTATTTTTGCTTTTACTGACTCGATCCATTTGCTGCTTGAATTTTCTCCCACGAGATGAGACGATAGGGTACAAAAAGATTTTATTCTATTTACTGTTGCTTCCCCTCTCTCCACGCGTTGGAGAATAGGATCGTATGGATACACGAGTCTATTATTTGCTATATCTAATAACACCTTATTAGATTTTAAAAAATTAGCACCAATTATAGCTTCATATGGGAAATTTTTGCAGATTATGAAGTTTGTAGAAAAGATTTTATTGTCTTTTGTCACATCTAACATATGGAGCCTACAGCCTCCAGCCTATGAACCGTGACACTAGTTAAATTGGGATATTGAAATTTTTCCGTCGCTTAATATATATTGGGAGTCTATCAAATACATTCGAATTTATTATGTTAACAGATGCACCTGAATCTATTAAATGCTTTGAAATTAATACTCGCAACACTAAAATTATTTAATATAGGTAAATATGTCATCATTATCACTTAAGGAAGGTACAATTACTGGATGGGACCCTATAAAAAATATTGGCCTCCAGGGTCCCGGTTAATTTTCTTGGGGGCCTAATTCTTTTTCCCTGTGCGCTTATCTGATAATGTTGGCGTTTGAGATTGGGGTTCGGTGGGAATTTCGCTTGTTAGGGAAGTTCCAAGTTGGTTGACATTTGATTGTCGTGGTTGCCACGTATTATTGCGTGGGTTAAAGTTTCTTGTGCCGACGGCTCGCGGCATTTGTTCATTTTGTATTGATGAAAAATTTCTTTCGTTTCCCGGCGGGAAAAAAATATCCTCTGTTATCGGTTGTATTCCTGTTAAATCTAGTTGGATACACCGTTCGTGAATTAAATTGGTACATGGTTTTTGTCGCGGTGTTTGCGTTGGGATCCGATAATTTCATTTTTTCGGTTGGGTGAGGGATTGGAATAGGGTTGTTGATGCGTATTATTGGTGAAGATTTCGACTATGCAAATCCTTGTTGGTACGGATTGCGGAACGATGGTAGACGTTGTGGGGTCTATTTCTATAGTTTCCTGACCCATTGCATTTGTGTTTGTTCTCCCGAACAAACATTATTAAAACTGGGGTTCTGGTGTAATATTTTGTTTTTAGTACGGCATCCTGG
>JAPEVW010001005.1:0-23000 GCA_027921565.1 Artemia sinica | reverse complement strand
TGGTAAGGTAAGTATCGTTCATTGTAATAGGCAAATGGCCATGGTAACCCAATTATTTGAAAATATACACGTATATCCATGCCTCAGGCTTGTGAAAGTGCATGTATATTTTCAATCTTATATGGCCTTACTACTTGGATTCCTAAGAAGCCTTCTTGTATTAAAAACTTGTTTTTCATTACAATTTTTAAAAAATGCATTTTAAAGTTTTTATTTTGGCTTCTTTATAGAATATATGTCATGTAGGCTAAGGCTGAACTGCTGCTTTTTTATCGCTTTTGGCTGCTCTTTTGCATATTATTCTTTTTTTCTTTTGGGGATTCATTCCAAATTATAAACTGATAAATACCTAATATCAGTCAAATTATAAACTGTATCTAAAAGGAGTAAATTTATCAAATTGAAAAATACATGATGAACACTTCACATGAGAACACTTCAATTACAATGACACAAAAAACACTTAATAGTTTATTGGCTATGAAGAAAAATGAAGTACCAGCTATTTTCTTAGGGAAAAAATAAAAAGCTCATCCGTTTTAAGTGTAATTAAATGAAATAATATGCAGACTGAAGTAGCTCCAGGAAGATGTTGAAATGTTCATACTAGTTCGTCACTTTTAATCCAAGCAAAATGTTAGGACACTTAGTATCAATTATTGAGTTGAAGCTTTGATTTCCAAATGCTCACACGAATTACCAAATTTAAGAAAGTCGCAACAATAAGTCACCTGTGGTCAAAATACTTAGACTCCTCTTTGATCCCCACCCAGGCTCAACGCATCTGCTATGGTCATTTCCATGGAAATCTCCAAAGAGTTTCTTTTTAAAATAGCTTTCAAGCGTAGTTAGGGGTATTTAGACTTTTTTGCTTTTCTTCAAAGCTTTGAAAAAAGTGTTATAATATTCCAAATGTTACATTTGTGCATATTTTGGTAATCATTTGTGGGGTGATCGAATTTTCTTAACCACTGTAGATACGTAAGAACGTTGCAACATCTATTACCCTAAGGTCATAAGACTGTCAAAGACATCTCCTTGGACCTCCCAAATTGAAAGCTTTTATTATGACCTGGCCTTTTAATGTAACTTGGGCACTGAACCAAGAGCGCCGTTGTTACTCGAGCGCAACGTTAGGTGGGGATGTCGATATCGCTTTCGTCACACCAATTCGTTTTAGTGTGAATCTGCCTGATACATATGAATGAATGTTTTCAAAGTAAACCCGTTTCATCAATAGGAAAAAACCGGATTGGACGCATATGCCCCTTTCCCTTTGGACGATAAAACCATGCAAGTGCTGCATCAAGCATAACTCACGAAAATCTTGTTAATTTTGTCAACTTTTCAACTTTTTGGCATCCCTGCTTTCAATAAAAAAATCAAAGTACTATCACTTAAATATAATAACTCCCTATGCCCCCCTTCTGGATACCATCTTGATAGGATACCGTCTCTGCTTTAAATTAAAAAATGAACTTTTTGGGATCCCTGCTTTCAATAAATAACATTTCGAGCTATTATCATTTAAATATAATACCTCCCTACCCCCCCTCTGGATACCACCTTGACAGGATACCGTCTCAGCTTTCATTAGAAAAATAATTTACCGAAAAATTAACAAGGTCACTATAGGGTTCAAACAAACACGAAAAATAATGTTAAACAGCTTAGTGTTCCTTGAAAAAATTTTTAGGGTATGAGTAAAGGGGTACAAAGACAACAACAACAATGTCGAAATTATTCAGATATACCTCAAATTATTGGAAAAACTGAGTGATAGATTCGCCATGGCATTCCATAAAATCCAAATAATCTAATTAAAAGGGAGCACACACAAAAGCCAAATAAGGCCAGTAGCCTATGAGAGTTCGCAAAATACCCAAGACAATGAACAAGTCCTAGTGAGGGGCCCTGGGTCTATCAATACATTTCAATGGTTTCCCAGGGAATTTGATATCATTTTCTTCTGTCTCCAGTTTAAATGAAAAAAATAATTATCTTTTTGGCATCCCTGCTTTCAATAAAAAAATGAGGCATTATCATTTAAAAATAATAGCCCCCTATCCCCCTCCCCTATAGGCAATAATTTACAAATTATTTATGAATCATATTTTTGGGATAACTTCTGGTTCAATCTTTAATTCCCCAACCTTGTACATAACTTAATCTATAGCTAAATTTGGTCTCAACCGAAGGCTGTTTTTTTTGTGGGGGGGGGGGGGGGTAAAAATGTTCCAGAAAGAAGATTGCATTTTCTATCAGGTGTTCAATAATTGAGTATTAAACATTAAGAAAATCTTATCTAAAAGCAGCAAAAAAAAATCTGCAAACTTACAATTCAGCTGAGAAACAATCTGTCGGCTGTCAATTTCAAAATCCAAGAAAAGGCTGAAGCTGTATAGTAGTGAATGCGTTCTATAATTCCTATTCAACTTGAAAATAAAATTCTTGACTACGAATGATGTAAGAAATAGCGATTGGGAAACTGCATTCGAAATGATTTAAACTCATTTCATAAAGACGATACGTTTTTTTTGTCAACATATGAAGAACTATGTATATTGCAATATTTGCAATAGCATATTGCACCTGTCTGGTTTTTATGCAAAGTAACAAAAGAGACAAAAATTAATGAACAAGAGATCAGTTAAGAATTATGGTATACAAAGTAATATTTGGCAGGGAAAGTCACTGGTGATAAATCACTAGGGGTGACACCGTGATTGCATGATTCTCGGGGATTCGGGGAACCAAATTTTTTTCGGGTGACGCATAGATTTTCGGGAAAATACCCGAAAATTTGGGGATAGTGCTCTGCTTGATTTCTAATCAGGAAAATTGAAATACTATACCACACGAGAAGGAAAAGCTCCGACTTGCGGTTGACGCAATAAAGAATTGCCGTAAAAATAATTTAAAGTCGACCGAACGCCGCCGCCTCTGCCGGTGGCGGCATGCCTGCGGCGCACCAGTGGCGTTACGACACTTTCTCGGCGTTCGACTGTGCCTCTCGTCGGCGGCGTTCGGTCGATCCGCCGGCGTGGCGCCGGGGTCTACATATACCTATTCTAGAAATTAATTTTCGAAATTATTTGCACATGCCGCTGGATGTACTAAGGTCACATAGAGCAACTGGGTGATAGCAGGCTGCTACATGATGTGTGCAGCTGAGATTTCGCATAATTTCTGCAAGTCAGGAATGCCAAAGTAACTGTGACTGAATCCTGAGAAGGAATAAAAGCTGGCGGGGCCTTTACGAGGGAGCTTTGGCTGTAATAGAAGGGCAGATTTAGCTGAAGATATATGATTGCTGCCCTATGCATGTTCAGGTAGTAGCAGTCCTTAGTCTAAGTATGCGAATAAATACTCCAGTTAAAAGCTACAAGTACTTTATAAATGGTTTAGTCTCAAATACAAGGTTCCTCATTTGTTAAACTTGAAACTATCGTTATTTTTAATTTTATACAGAAGAAAGTTTTATACAGAAGAAAATTTTTATTGCAAACCAAAATTGTGCTGAAATTTTAAGATATAATAAATAGTTTTTGGTCAAACTAAATTACTACACACACTATGTATGTCTCACGAGCGGTACTTCTGCATTCCTTTCCTAAGAACATCATTGAACTAAAAACAAGACTTTCAACTTCTTTCATGGTCGGATCCAGAATTGTTTTTAGGGGTGGGGGCAAAATAGGTTGATCCGAAAAAAAATTTTCAGGGGGGGGGGCAAAATAGGTTAATGCTATAAATTTGCGCTAGGAGCAAGTTTAATTAACGCAAACTTGAGTTAATTAAGTAAATTACACTACCTTGGACTACGCTAGGGGCGTTGCCCCCCACGACCCCTCGATCCGCCACTGACTTCTTTGATATAACAAACAATTTTACCACCAAAACTGTTAATAATAAGAGTAAAAAAAAAAAATACCTTTAACTGTTCGATGAAAACTTCCTCGCCAGAAACTACGACATTATCCGCAATGCTAATAATCACATCCTTATAGCCACCATTTACAATCGATATTTTATTCTTTTTACACAAGGCAACATAAACTAGGAAGCCAAATAATATTAACAGTTTGGCTATTGATGACATATTTCAAGAATTCAAAAAAATAGACTAACAAGTTATTGCTCTTGTTCAAATTTTTTGCCTCTTATCTTGAATTATAGAATTGATAGTAGAAGCTACATATTTGACATTAAAACGATAATGAGTAAGATAATTTTTTTTTTTTTGTAAATCATCCGCTAATAATCATTTCCGGAAAAGAGAAAGAATTTGACGTAAATTACAGAAAAGTGTTTTAATATAGACTAGCTAAGAATATACTAATATACTGACTAGCTAAGAATGAAAAGTTTAAGTTGACCCAAGAATCTTAATTTTTCTCCAAAACATAACTAGCAAAGTTCTAACACTCCTAGGTTTTCATTTTGTAGAACAGGGGAAAAGTTTAAAATCTGGTCGTAATCGAAGGGGCTTACTTACTTTACAGGAGACATAACTTGCCAAACTTGATGCTTATCTAGTTTCAAATTCTTTGGCAACACTTGAACCTTAAAACGACAGCCGCCCCTTTCCTTTATCTCTGATTGGTAAGACGAGGGGGGAGGGAAAAATGTTACCAAAAGCTATGGGAAATCATGGTTACATTCTTCCAGTATCCCTTTGACGATTTAGGGAACTGTTATAACGGTGAAAAAGCTTTTTAAAAACGGGCTTTTTATGTGTTAGTTCGGGAAATTAGTGTCAATTTACTGAAGTGATTATAGTTTTATCTCGTGTGTGTTATATTTAACATAGTTTTCATCTCCTTTCATTCTATCTAATTTGAAGAAGGGACCCAGGGGGGGGGGCAGTTCTTCGAAATATAAAAGAACGGTACTTGTGCATTATATCCACTCTTTTCTATATGTCAAATGAGACGCGGCAGTTACCGGGACAGATGTGGGAGAGATACCCGATCATAAAACAGTTGTTAAGGGCCAGGCAAACGTAGCTGATTTCGGGAACCGATTTCAGCAAGGGCGTATTCCACGTCGAGTGATTTAGACAAGGAATGTACTGGATTTATGAGGAATTTCAGAAACTCATATCCCAGGGGTAAGAAGCATGAAATTAGGTGATATAGAATTTGTTTACTCAGGCAGGAAGGATGGGGTACATAGACAGAGAGTAGGACTCATGATGAATAAGGAAGCTACTAAGTCTCGTGTACGCTGGGAAGGTATTAATAATAGAATACTAATTGCTCAATTTATGACAAGAAAGTTCAAGGTATCAGTTATAGTAGTATACGCCCCTGTAGAACCGACTGTCGGAGATACTAGTGACTCAGATGAATTTTACTTACAGTTACAGGAGCAAATAGACAGGGTCCCAGGCAGAGACATGATGTTATTACTGGGAGATTTCAACGCCCAGGTTGGTAGAAATAGGGATAGATTGTATCCCAGCCTAGGTAAATTTGGTGTAGGAAAAGAAAACAGTAATGGATACAGACTTTTGCAATTTTGTAGGTATAACAATCTAGTTATAACCAATGCGGTGTTTGGTCATAACTGGCTCATAAGTTAACATGGTATTCACGTGATGGTAAGACAGCAAACCTTATTGATTATGTTATAGTAAATCGAAAACTGGCAGGATCAATACAAGATACTAGGGTATATAGGAGTGCTGTTTTTGATGTTAAAGTAAAGATCACCGTCTAGTAGTATCAAGAGTTAGCTTAAAGCTGAAATATCGGAAGGGTAACTACCTCCCGGGAAGTTATGATGTTAGTAGACTCTTTGTAGACTCGTTGGTAGAGAAACTTTCCAGGAACAGTTGAATACTAAACTTGAGAGTTTAAAATTTAATAATGTGGAAGATGGTTGGAATAATTTTAGAAAAATAATTTGTGAAGTTGCTGAAGGTGTATTAGGGAAGAAAGCTAGAACTGCAGCTAAGAAAATTAGTGGAAAAGCTTTATGTTTAATAGAAAGGAGAAAGGACTTGCACAAGAATTATTTGATTTATAGATCGTATGAAAACAAAAGAAATGTAAAGAAAGTGGAGAAAGCATTAAATATGAACTAAAAAGGTGTGAAGTGGAGGCCATTGATAAAATTGCCAAGGATTTGAAGATGCAGCTAGACGGCATAATAGTCAATTATTGTACTGGCATGTTAACAAATTGAGAGAGAGTAGTCAATCTGGACTCGTCCCAGTTAAAGATAGGAAATGGGTCGTAATTAGCGATAAGAAAAAAGGTAAAGAGAGATGGGCCGAATAATTTGAGAATTTGCTTAACTGAGATAGAGTTACAGGAAAAAATATAGAGGAAAATGAAAATGTTTTTGATACCTTGGATGTTAAGAAAGATTTATTCTCTGAGGAGGAATTAGCAGCAGTACTAAAAGGATCAAAGAATAATAAGGCTCCAGGTGCTGATAGGGTGATAAATTAGTTTCTTAAATATGGTGGCTCTAAGGTTAGAAATAAGTTACTGAAGATTATGAATATGATATTTGAAAAAGGGGAAGTACCTAACGATTTAGGAAAACCTTAATTCAGCCACTTTATAAGAAAGGTGATAAAAGTGAGTGTGGTAATTATTGAGACATTAGTCTGGTCTCTGCAGGTAGTAAACTACTTAGTAATATGATACTTTTTAGACTGAGAGATGCCGTAGACAAAGTTCTAAGAGAAGAGCAGAGTGGTTTTAGAAAAGGTAGAGGATGTGTCGACCAAATTTTTACTCTTAGGCTAATAATTGAGAAGTGCCTGAGTTTTCAAACACCTTTTGTCCTCAGTTTTATAGATTATGAGCAAGCGTTCAATTCTGTTGATAGAAGAGCTTTAGTACAGGTTTTATTCTTGTATGGTATACCAGGCAAATACATTAAAGTGATTAGTGCTTAGTACGAGAATAACACCGCTGTGGTTAAAGTAGGAAATGAGAGTAGAAAGGGGGGTACCAGCACAAACGGGAGTCCATATATGGGCATAGAACCACGTGGTTTATGGTTTTCTCACTGAGAATGAAAAAACAGGAATTTTCTCACTTGGAAAAACAGGAATTTTCTCACTTTGAAGGATGTTTCAAGGTCGATTTATTTGCTGTTTTTTGTCCAGGTGTAATGACAATGGGGTGATTTACATAATCGATGGGGAATTATTGGTTCACGAAGGGGGAAACAAACATGGCTTCATTGTTGTTTGGCTAGCCTAACCTGAGAAATTGATTTACATAATCGGCGGGAAAATTATTGATTCACGAAGGGGGAATTAAGAAACATTATGGTTTCTTTGATCTTTAGGCTAACCTAACCTGAGAACTTGATTTACATAATCGGCGGAAAAATTATTGATTCACGAAGGGGGAATTAAGAAACATTATGGCTTCTTAGGTCTGTGGGATAAACGTTCTTTAGGTCAGAGAGAAAAATTAATATTCTATTTTTAAATAGGGCTTCATTGATCTTTAGTGTCAGGAATTATAAATGACATCACTTGTTATCTTGGAATTATGCGGGAGTCTAAAGAGATAGAAATTCTATTTTTAAATACGGCTTCACTGAGCTTTAAGTCGGAGAGATAAATTGATATTCTAACGAAACCATAATAGTTTAGCTAGGAACATTTATGAGATGAAGAGATTAACGTAGGAAAGGGTTTCCTAGAAATTTGAAATGTGAAAGCACAGAGATGCCAAAAAACAAAAGGAACACACAGAAATTACTTTTAGGGGATTATTTGGCCGAAACGATTTTAGACAGTTTATGGAATTATTTCGGCGAAACAGTTAGAGACATTTTAAAAGATGATTTAAAAAATGATTTTAGAAGAGGTTTTGAGTGTGGTCGTTATAATACACAAGTTCCATTGAACAGTGTTGTGAGGTCCCCTACCACAACCCAAAGGGCCCCGATCGCCCTACCCCGATCCAAAGGGTTCCAATCCCCATACCCCAATCCAGAAGGAACCCCCGGTCCCCAAAGGTTCCCAGGGCTCCCACCCGGCCCCCCAAACCCTCAAAGGCCCTCCCCGGGCCCCCCAAAGGCACATCGAGCTCCCAAAAGACCACCGGGGTCCCAAAGGCCTTCACCCGGTCCCCAAATGTCCCCCAGGCTCCCAACTGGCCCCCCGGACCCCCAAAGGCCCTCCACCGGTCCCCAAAGGTCCCCCAGGCTCCCAAAGGGCCCCGGACCCCCAAAGGCCCTCCCCCCGAGCCCCAAAGGTCCACTGGGCTCCCAAAGGACCAATCGGTCCTCAAGGGCCTCCAGACCCACAAAGGCTCTCCCCAGGCTCCCCAAAGAGCCCCATTCCCATTTTTTAATACTTTTTTATTTGTTTATTGATATAATGCATATATATATACAATAATGTCTTTAAATCTTCACTTTAGATTTCTTCTTTTTCGGTGTATAGGCATCTGACGTGAACCACTAGTGCTGGTAAATCATTTGGATTCACTCTAGACTGACCCTAATTCGTTCGCCTAACCTAACCAGAAAAGAAAGGGAACGTTTTCGATTTCGAAACAATTTTATTGAATAATTACAACAACATCAATAATACTATGCATGTACAATTAGCGTTAGAGTTTATTGTCTTCGATATGTTTCACTAATGCACTTAAAGCACATTGAAGTCTATTCACATGTGCTATATCAACTTTTGCGGCGAAACATAATTGATCCTCCATTTTAAATTTGCTCAAGGATATCACATATCTTGCATATACTGCATCCCATTCCAGACAAAGCCGTGATTCTTTCGTGATTTCCACTGCAGTGTTTGGTGCTCTTGTATTATTATCATAAACTCCACTATCAACTTCTAATAGGGTAAACATTCCACTTATCGTCATCAACACAAATATATATCCAAATGAGTAAAGTCAAACTGTTCTTCTTCTCACTCCTTTGAATTCTATTCACAGACTAATAAAACTATAGCAAAAATCCTTTCCTCATATTCCCTCCGACGCTAATATGTAACCAGCCCTCTGATTGGCTGAGAAGGGGGATGTAACCGACTCGCTGATTGGCTGAGAAGGAAACACGTGATCTAACTGTTTCCTGGAAACTCATAACATTCGCGTCGAGCATGTACATTCTCACTGACAAAAACCATAAAACAGGAACATAAATTGCTGTTGACAATCATAAATGTGAGAAAGTTGCTGTTTTTTCATTCTCACTGATAAAAACCATAAAAACAGACATAAATGTGAGAAAGTTCCTGTTTTTTCATTCTCACTGACAAAAACCATAAAAACATCCATGAAAAACATCAAATAAATCGACCAGCACACATAACCACCCAGGGGAGTGATTTGATATCCAGGGGGGTGTTCCCGGGTCCCAAAGTTTATTGCGTTGAAACTCATAGTGGGGATGAAAAGAAGGTGTGTAAAGGGGTGCCTACACATTTTGTAATTTACATATTCTCTTGATTTTTCAAAGTTCATTTTGAATTTCTTTCATTGAAATGCAAGAGTTGGAATATTTCAGTAGTGTTTTGTCGTTGTTTACCTTGTCACAGTTACATTTTCTTATTTTTTCAAAGTTCATTTTGAATTTCTTTCGTTGAAATGCAAGAGTTGGAATATTTCAGTAGTGTTTTGTCATGGTTTACCTTGGCACAAGTACATTCTATTGATTTTTCAAAGTTCATTTGAATTTCTTTCATTGAAATGCAAGAGTTGGAATATTTCAGTAGTGTTTTGTTGTGCTTTACCTTGTCACAGTTACATTCTCTTAATTTTTCAAAGTTCATTTTGGTTTTCTTTCGTTGAAATGCAAGAGTTGGAATTTTTCAGTAGTGATTTGTAGTGGTTTACCTTGTCACAGTTACATTCTCTTAATTTTTCAAAGTTCATTTTGGTTTTCTTTCGTTGAAATGCAAGAGTTGGAATTTTTCAGTAGTGATTTGTAGTGGTTTACCTTGTCACAGTTACATTCTCTTAATTTTTCAAAGTTCATTTTCGATTTCTTTCGATGAAATGCAAGAGTTGGAATATTTCAGTAGTGTTTTGTCGTTGTTTACCTTGTCACAGTTAGATTCTCTTGATTTTTCAAAGTTCATTTGAATTTCTTTCATTGAAATGTAGGAGTTGGAATATTTCAGTAGTGTTTTGTCATGGTTTACCTTGTCACAGTTACATTCTCTTAATTTTTCAAAGCTCATTTTGGTTTTCATTCGTTGAAATGCATGAGTTGGAATATTTCAGTAGTGTTTTGTTGTGGTTTACCTCGTCACACTTACATTCTCTTAATTTTTCAAAGTTCATTTTGGTTTTCTTTCGTTGAAATGCAATGTTGGAATATTTCAGTAGTGTTTTGTAGTGGTTTACCTTGTCACAGTTACATTCTTTTAATTTTTCAAAGTTCATTTTGGATTTCTTTCGATGAAATGCAAGAGTTGGAATATTTCAATAGTGTTTTGTAGTGGTTTACCTTGTCAAAAATACATTTTCTTAATTTTTCAAAGTCCATTTTGAATTTCTTTCATTGAAATGCAAGATTTGGAATATTTCAGTAGTGTTTTGTCGTGGTTTACCTTGTCACAGTTACATTCTCTTGATTTTTCAAAGTTCATTTGAATTTCTTTCATTGAAATGTAAGAGTTGGAATATTTCAGTAGTGTTTTGTTGTGGTTTACCTAATCATAGTTACATTCTCTTAATTTTTCAAAGTTCATTTTGAATTTCTTTCGTTGAAATGCAAGAGTTGGAATATTTCAGTAGTGTTTTGTCATGGTCTACCTTGTCACAGTTACATTCTCTTAATTTTTCAAAGCTCATTTTGGTTTTCATTCGTTGAAATGCATGAGTTGGAATTTTTCAGTAGTGTTTTGTTGTGGTTTACCTCATCACACTTACATTCTCTAGATTTTTCAAGGTTCATTTTGGTTTTCTTTCGTTGAAATGCAAGAGTTGGAATATTTCAGTAGTGTTTTGTAGTGGTTTACCTTGTCACAGTTACATTCTCTTAATTTTTCAAAGTTCATTTTGGATTTCTTTCGATGAAATGCAAGAGTTGGAATATTTCAATAGTGTTTTGTAGTGGTTTACCTTGTCAAAGTTACATTCTCTTAATTTTTCAAAGTCCATTTTGAATTTCTTTCATTGAAATGCAAGAGTTGGAATATTTCAATAGTGTTTTGTCGTGGTTTACCTTGTCACAGTTACATTCTCTTGATTTTTCAAAGTTCATTTTAATTTCTTTCATTGAAATGTAAGAGTTGGAATATTTCAGTAGTGTTTTGTTGTGGTTTACCTTATCACAGTTACATTCTCTTAATTTTTCAAATTTCATTTTGGTTTTCATTCGTTGAAATGCATGAGTTGGAATATTTCAGTAGCGTTTTGTTGTGGTTTACCTCGTCACAGTTACATTATATTGATTTTTCAAAGTTCATTTTGGATTTCTTTCGCTGAAATGCAGGAGTTGGAATATTTCAATAGTGTTTTGTCGTGGTTTACCTCGTCAAAGTTACATTCTCTTAATTTTTCAAAGTCCATTTTGAATTTCTTTCATTGAAATGCAAGAGTTGGAATATTTCAGTAGTGTTTTGAAGTGGTTTACCTTATCACAGTTACATTTTCTTGATTTTTCAAAGTTCATTTTGGTTTTCTTTCCTTGAAATGTAGGAGTTGGAATATTTCAGTAGTGTTTTGTTGTGGTTTACCTTGTCACACTTACATTCTCTTAATTTTTCAAAGTTCATTTTGGATTTCTTTCGATGAAATGCAAGAGTTGGAATATTTCAATAGTGTTTTGTCGTGGTTTACCTAATCATAGTTACATTCTCTTAATTTTTCAAAGTTCATTTTGGATTTCTTTCGTTGAAATGCAAGAGTTGGAATATTTCAGTAGTGTTTTGTTGTGGTTTACCTTATCACAGTTACATTCTCTTAATTTTTCCAAGTTCATTTTGAATTTCTTTCGTTGAAATGCAAGAGTTGGAATATTTCAGTAGTGTCTTGTCGTGGATTACCTTGTCACAGTTACATTCTATTAATTTTTCAAAGTTCATTTCGGTTTTCTTTCGTTGAAATGCAAGCGTTGGAATATTTCGGTAGTGTTTTGTTGTAGTTTACCTTGTCACAGCTACATTCTCTTGATTTTTCAAAGTTCATTTTGGTTTTCTTTCATTGAAATGCAAGAGTTGGAATATTTCAGTAGTGTTTTGTCATGGTTTACAATGTCACAGTTACATTCTCTTTGATTTTTCAAATTCATTATGGATTTCTTTCGTTGAAATGTGTTTTGTTATGCTTTACCTTGACACAGTTACATTTTCATGATTTTTCAAAGTTCATAGGGATTTCTTTCGTTGAAATGCAAGAGTTGGACTATTTCAGTAGTGTTTTGTTGTGGTTTATCTTGTCACACTTACATTCTCTTAATTTTTCAAAGCTCATTTTGAATTTCTTTTGATGAAATGCAAGAGTTGGAATATTTCAATAGTGTTTTGTCGTGGTTTACCTAGTCATAGTTACATTCTCTTGATTTTTCAAAGTTCATTTTGGTTTTCTTTCATTGAAATGCAAGAGTTGGAATATTTCAGTAGTGTTTTGTCATGGTTTACAATGTCACAGTTACATTCTCTTTGATTTTTCAAATTCATTATGGATTTCTTTCGTTGAAATGTGTTTTGTTATGCTTTACCTTGACACAGTTACATTTTCATGATTTTTCAAAGTTCATAGGGATTTCTTTCGTTGAAATGCAAGAGTTGGACTATTTCAGTAGTGTTTTGTTGTGGTTTACCTTATCACAGTTACATTCTCTTAATTTTTCCAAGTTCATTTTGAATTTCTTTCGTTGAAATGCAAGAGTTGGAATATTTCAGTAGTGTTTTGTTGTGGTTTACCTTGTCACAGTTAGATTCTCTTAATTTTTCCAAGTTCATTTTGAATTTCTTTCGTTGAAATGCAAGAGTTGGAATATTTCAGTAGTGTTTTGTTGTGGTTTACCTTGTCACAGTTACATTCTATTGATTTTTCAAAGTTCATTTTGGATTTCTTTCGATGAAATGCAAAGTTGGAATATTTCAATAGTGTTTTGTCGTGGTTTACCCAGTCACAGTTACATTCTTTTGATTTTTCAAAGATCCATTTTGAATTTCTTTCATTGAAATGCAAGATTTGGAATATTTCAGTAGTGTTTTGTCGTGGTTTACCTTGTCACAGTTACATTCTCTAGATTTTTCAAAGTTCATTTTGGTTTTCTTTTGTTGAAACGTAAGAGTTGGAATATTTCAGTAGTGTTTTGTTGTGGTTTATCTTGTCACACTTACATTCTCTTAATTTTTCAAAGCTCATTTTGAATTTCTTTTGATGAAATGCAAGAGTTGGAATATTTCATAGTGTTTTGTCGTGGTTTACCTAGTCATAGTTACATTCTCTTGATTTTTCAAAGTTCATTTTGGATTTCTTTCATTGAAATGCAAGAGTTGGAATATTTCAGTAGTGTTTTGTCATGGTTTACAATGTCACAGTTACATTCTCTTTGATTTTTCAAATTCATTATGGATTTCTTTCGTTGAAATGTGTTTTGTTATGCTTTACCTTGACACAGTTACATTTTCATGATTTTTCAAAGTTCATAGGGATTTCTTTCGTTGAAATGCAAGAGTTGGACTATTTCAGTAGTGTTTTGTTGTGATTTACCTTGTCACAGTTAGATTCTCTTAATTTTTCAAAGTTCATTTTGGAATTTCTTTCATTGAAATGCAAGAGTTGGAATATTTCAGTAGTGTTTTGTTGTGGTTTACCTTGTCACAGTTACTTTCTCTTGATTTTTAAAGTTCATTTTGGATTTCTTTCGTTGAAATGCAAGAGTTGGAATATTTCAATAGTGTTTCGTCATGGTTTACCTTGTCACAGTTACATTCTCTTGATTTTTCAAAGTTCATTTTGGTTTTCTTTCGTTGAAATGCAAGAGTTGGAATATTTCAGTAGTGTTTTGTCATGGTTTACAATGTCACAGTTACATTCTCTTTGATTTTTCAAATTCATTATGGATTTCTTTCGTTGAAATGTGTTTTGTTATGCTTTACCTTGACACAGTTACATTTTCATGATTTTTCAAAGTTCATTGGGATTTCTTTCGTTGAAATGCAAGAGTTGGACTATTTCAGTAGTGTTTTGTTGTGATTTACCTTGTCACAGTTAGATTCACTTAATTTTTCAAAGTTCATTTTGGAATTTCTTTCATTGAAATGCAAGAGTTGGAATATTTCAGTAGTGTTTTGTCATGGTTTACCATGTCACAGTTACATTCTCTTGATTTTTCAATGTTCATGATGGATTTCTTTCGTTGAAATGTGTTTTTGCTATGCTTTACCTTGACACAGTTACATTTTCTTGATTTTTCAATTTTCATTGGGATTTCTTTCGTTGAAATGCAAGAGTTGGAATATTTCAGTAGTGTTTTGTTGTGGTTTACCTTGTCACAGTTAGATTCTCTTAATTTTTCAAAGTTTATTTTGATTTTCTTTCATTGAAATGCAAGAGTTGGATTATTTCAATAGTGTTTTGTCATGGTTTACCATGTCACAGTTACATTCTCTTGATTTTTCAAAGTTCATGACGGATTTCTTTCGTTGAAATGTGTTCTGCTATGCTTTACCTTGACACAGTTACATTTTCTTGATTTTTCAATGTTCATACGGATTTCTTTCGTTGAAATGCAAGAGTTGGAATATTTCAGTAGTGTTTTGTTGTTGTTTACCTTGTCACAGTTACATTCTCATGATTTTTCAAAGTTCATTTTGGATTTCTTTCGTTGAAATGCAAGAGTTGGAATATTTCAGTAGTGTTTTGTCGTTGTTTACCTTGTCACAGTTGCATTCTCTTGATCTTTCAAAGTTCATTATGAATTTCTTTTTTATTGAAGTGCAAGAGTCAGATTAGGTTAGGTTTTTTGAAGAAGCGCAAAATGTTCAAGTTCTCTTTTGAATTTTCTTAAAGAAAAGAAAAAAGCTATAGTCCAATTCTAATTTTTTCCAAAGAAAATAAAAAATCTCCAACCTTTTAATAAACATTCTAAGCGTTTGACATGCTAACATATCCTAAAATAATGGAAATATAACAAAGTAATGTATAATATATTTTTAATGAAATAACAACATGTAGCATATTAACACAAAAATATGTTTCAGATATTATTATACATTATTAACATCGTTGAACAACGTTGGACATTTTGAAAATGTTCCATATAATAATTTATCATGTTCTCTTTTGATACTAGAGTTACTCGCTTCTCTTAGTTCATAACCAGTAGAATAATCATTCATCCATTTTGTGTCATATACAATTTTTACAGGGGTGTCACCAACTGACTCAATCTGTATTTCTTCTTTAGTATTATTTGATTCATTGACTATATGATCTATAGTAGTAATAATGCTCACTTATGCTTCATTTTCCATCAATTTATCATTATAATCATTGATGATATTGTATGCCAATGCCCTTTTTATTTTGCCAGCGATTTCACCGTCTATTCTCACACTGTGTTTACACAGGTAACAGTTCTGGCAGGTAGACATGATATGATTTATTACACTAGTGCAGCAGTAGGCCTTTCTTTTCCTCTTTGCTTTCATTTGAATAGTAATACCAGAACGATGGGAATAGGATCTATCAATAGGTATCGTATACCAGAACCATTAGCAAGAAGATGACCATCTTCATCAACTATTATTTTTAAGTTGGCATTCTCCTTTAGCACTATCATCTCTGGTGCTCTCATTCTCGCATATCCACCTTGGGCAATGTTGAATGATTTCGATATTCCAAAGAAATTTAGCTTTTCACTATCATGACAACGCACACATACATTTCCAATAAGATCTCCATTAATGCTTGTCTCATAGTTTAAATAACGATCTATGTCGGCATTCAAAACGACGATGATTTTATCGTGTGTACACACTTTCTCTGAATAATTCATTTTCACTTTTTTTTCTAAGTATGATACAAGGTGTTTATCCTGCCAAAGTGTGAAAATTACTGATTTAATACCTACATTTAACTAGGTAGTGTCGATAACCAGCCATAGAGCATCACTGAGACAGCCGCATAGTGTCTATGACCAACCATAGAGTATAATTGATACAGCCATATGAATAAATATCAATAAATAAATAGAAACATTTCTCCATGTTTAAGTTAGGTTGGATTAGGTTAGCTTATCATGAGTCCCCCCCCAAAGGTCACCCCCCCCAAGGATCCCCGGAGAGCCCCCTCCCTCCCACCCCCTCCCCTTTCCCACTACATAGAAATACAAAAACCATAGGTTAGATTAGGTTAGGTTAGGCTAGATTAGGTTAGGTTAGGTTAGCCTATGTACGCGCGCGTACATAGGCTAACCTAACCTAACCTAATCTAGCCTAACCTAACCTAGTCTAACCTATGGTTTTTGTATTTCTATGTAGTGGGAAAGGGGAGGGGTTGGGAGGGAGGGGGCTCTCCGGGGATCCTTGGGGGGGGGGTGACCTTTGGGGGGGGACTCATGATAAGCTAACCTAATCCAACCTAACTTAAACATGGAGAAATGTTTCTATTTATTTATTGATATTTATTCATATGGCTGTATCAATTATACTCTATGGTTGGTCATAGACACTATGCGGCTGTCTCAGTGATGCTCTATGGCTGGTTATCGACACTACCTAGTTAAATGTAGGTATTAAATCAGTAATTTTCACACTTTGGCAGGATAAACACCTTGTATCATACTTAGAAAAAAAGTGAAAATGAATTATTCAGAGAAAGTGTGTACACACGATAAAATCATCGTCGTTTTGAATGCCGACATAGATCGTTATTTAAACTATGAGACAAGCATTAATGGAGATCTTTTTGGAAATGTATGTGTGCGTTGTCATGATATTGAAAAGCTAAATTTCTTTGGAATATCGAAATCATTCAACATTACCCAAGGTGGATATGCGAGAGTGAGAGCACCAGAGATGATAGTGCTAAAGGAGAATGCCAACTTAAAAATAATAGTTGATGAAAATGGTCATCTTCTTGCTAATGGTTCTGGTAACACGATACCTATTGATAGATCCTATTCCCATCGTTCTGGTATTACTATTCAAATGAAAGCAAAGAGGAAAAGAAAGGCCTACTGCTGCACTAGTGTAATAAATCATATCATGTCTACCTGCCAGAACTGTTACCTGTGTAAACACAGTGTGAGAATAGACGGTGAAATCGCTGGCAAAATAAAAAGGGCATTGGCATACAATATCATCAATGATTATAATGATAAATTGATGGAAAATGAAGCATAAGTGAGCATTATTACTACTATAGATCATATAGTCAATGAATCAAATAATACTAAAGAAGAAATACAGATTGAGTCAGTTGGTGACACCCCTGTAAAAATTGTATATGACACAAAATGGATGAATGATTATTCTACTGGTTATGAACTAAGAGAAGCGAGTAACTCTAGTATCAAAAGAGAACATGATAACATTATTTTATGGAACAGATTCAAAATGTCCAACGTTGTTCAACGATGTTAATAATGTATAATAATATCTGAAACATATTTTTGTGTTAATGTGCTACATGTTGTTATTTCATTAAAAATATATTATACATTACTTTGTTATATTTCCATTATTTTAGGATATTTTAGCATGTCAAACGCTTAGAATGTTTATTAAAAGGTTGGAGATTTTTTATTTTCTTTGGAAAAAATTAGAATTGGACTATAGCTTTTTTCTTTTCTTTAAGAAAATTCAAAAGAGAACTTGAACATTTTGCGCTTCTTCAAAAAACCTAACCTAATCTGACTCTTGCACTTCAATAAAAAGAAATTCATAATGAACTTTGAAAGATCAAGAGAATGCAACTGTGACAAGGTAAACAACGACAAAACACTACTGAAATATTCCAACTCTTGCATTTCAACGAAAGAAATCCAAAATGAACTTTGAAAAATCATGAGAATGTAACTGTGACAAGGTAAACAACAACAAAACACTACTGAAATATTCCAACTCTTGCATTTCAACGAAAGAAATCCGTATGAACATTGAAAAATCAAGAAAATGTAACTGTGTCAAGGTAAAGCATAGCAGAACACATTTCAACGAAAGAAATCCATCATGAACTTTGAAAAATCAAGAGAATGTAACTGTGACATGGTAAACCATGACAAAACACTATTGAAATAATCCAACTCTTGCATTTCAATGAAAGAAAATCAAAATAAACTTTGAAAAATTAAGAGAATCTAACTGTGACAAGGTAAACCACAACAAAACACTACTGAAATATTCCAACTCTTGCATTTCAACGAAAGAAATCCCAATGAACATTGAAAAATCAAGAAAATGTAACTGTGTCAAGGTAAAGCATAGCAAAAACACATTTCAACGAAAGAAATCCATCATGAACATTGAAAAATCAAGAGAATGTAACTGTGACATGGTAAACCATGACAAAACACTACTGAAATATTCCAACTCTTGCATTTCAATGAAAGAAATTCCAAAATGAACTTTGAAAAATTAAGTGAATCTAACTGTGACAAGGTAAATCACAACAAAACACTACTGAAATAGTCCAACTCTTGCATTTCAACGAAAGAAATCCCTATGAACTTTGAAAAATCATGAAAATGTAACTGTGTCAAGGTAAAGCATAACAAAACACATTTCAACGAAAGAAATCCATAATGAATTTGAAAAATCAAAGAGAATGTAACTGTGACATTGTAAACCATGACAAAACACTACTGAAATATTCCAACTCTTGCATTTCAACGAAAGAAAACCAAAATGAACTTTGAAAAATCAAGAGAATGTAACTGTGACAAGGTAAACCATGACGAAACACTATTGAAATATTCCAACTCTTGCATTTCAACGAAAGAAATCCAAAATGAACTTTAAAAATCAAGAGAAAGTAACTGTGATAATGTAAACCACAACAAAACACTACTGAAATATCCAACTCATGCATTTCAATGAAAGAAAACCAAAATGAACTTTGAAAAATCAAGAGAATGTAACTATGACTAGGTAAACCACGACAAAACACTATTGAAATATTCCAACTCTTGCATTTCATCAAAAGAAATTCAAAATGAGCTTTGAAAAATTAAGAGAATGTAAGTGTGACAAGATAAACCACAACAAAACACTACTGAAATATTCCAACTCTTACATTTCAACAAAAGAAAACCAAAATGAACTTTGAAAAATCTAGAGAATGTAACTGTGACAAGGTAAACCACGACAAAACACTACTGAAATATTCCAACTCTTGCATTTCAATGAAAGAAATTCAAAATGGACTTTGAAAAATCAAAAGAATGTAACTGTGACTGGGTAAACCACGACAAAACACTATTGAAATATTCCAACTTTTGCATTTCATCGAAAGAAATCCAAAATGAACTTTGAAAAATTAATAGAATGTAACTGTGACAAGGTAAACCACGACAAGACACTACTGAAATATTCCAACTCTTGCATTTCAACGAAAGAAATTCAAAATGAACTTGGAAAAATTAAGAGAATGTAACTGTGATAAGGTAAACCACAACAAAACACTACTGAAATATTCCAACTCTTGCATTTCAACGAAAGAAATCCAAAATGAACTTTGAAAAATTAAGAGAATGTAACTATGATTAGGTAAACCACGACAAAACACTATTGAAATATTCCAACTCTTGCATTTCATCGAAAGAAATCCAAATGAACTTTGAAAAATTAAGAGAATGTAAGTGTGACAAGGTAAACCACAACAAAACACTACTGAAATATTCCAACTTGCATTTCAATGAAAGAAAACCAAAATGAACTTTGAAAAATCAAGAAAATGTAACTGTGATAAGGTAAACCACTTCAAAACACTACTGAAATATTCCAACTCTTGCATTTCAATGAAAGAAATTCAAATGGACTTTGAAAAATTAAGAGAATGTAACTTTGACGAGGTAAACCACGACAAAACACTATTGAAATATTCCAACTCTTGCATTTCATCGAAAGAAATCCAAAATGAACTTTGAAAAATCAATATAATGTAACTGTGACGAGGTAAACCACAACAAAACGCTACTGAAATATTCCAACTCATGCATTTCAACGAATGAAAACCAAAATGAAATTTGAAAAATTAAGAGAATGTAACTGTGATAAGGTAAACCCTGACAAAACACTACTGAAATATTCCAACTCTTACATTTCAACGAAAGAAATTCAAAATGAACTTTGAAAAATTAGGAGAATGTAACTATGATTAGGTAAACCACAACAAAACACTACTGAAGTATTCCAACTCTTACATTTCAATGAAAGAAATTCAAATGAACTTTGAAAAATCAAGAGAATGTAACTTTGACAAGGTAAACCATGACAAAACACTACTGAAATATTCCAACTCTTGCATTTCAATGAAAGAAATTCAAATGGACTTTGAAAAATTAAGAGAATGTAACTTTGACAAGGTAAACCACTACAAAACACTATTGAAATATTCCAACTCTTGCATTTCATCGAAAGAAATCCAAAATCAACTTTGAAAAATTAAGAGAATTTAACTGTGACAAGGTAAACCACAACAAAACACTACTGAAATATTCCAACTCTTGCATTTCAACGAAAGAAAACCAAAATGAACTTTGAAAAATTAAGAGAATGTAAGTGTGATGAGGTAAACCACAACAAAACACTACTGAAATATTCCAACTCATGCATTTCAACGAATGAAAACCAAAATGAGCTTTGAAAAATTAAGAGAATGTAACTGTGACAAGGTAAACCATGACAAAACACTACTGAAATATTCCAACTCTTGCATTTCAACGAAAGAAATTCAAAATAAACTTTGAAAAATTAAGAGAATGTAACTATGATTAGGTAAACCACAACAAAACACTACTGAAATATTCCAACTCCTACATTTCAATGAAAGAAATTCAAATGAACTTTGAAAAATCAAGAGAATGTAACTGTGACAAGGTAAACCACGACAAAACACTACTGAAATATTCCAACTCTTGCATTTCAATGAAAGAAATTCAAAATGGACTTTGAAAAATTAAGAAAATGTATTTTTGACAAGGTAAACCACTACAAAACACTATTGAAATATTCCAACTCTTGCATTTCATCGAAAGAAATCCAAAATGAACTTTGAAAAATTAAGAGAATGTAACTGTGACAAGGTAAACCACTACAAATCACTACTGAAAAATTCCAACATTTGCATTTCAACGAAAGAAAACTAAAATGAACTTTGAAAAATTAAGAGAATGTAAGTGTGACGAGGTAAACCACAACAAAACACTACTGAAATATTCCAACTCATGCATTTCAACGAATGAAAACCAAAACGAGCTTTGAAAAATTAAGAGAATGTAACTGTGACAAGATAAACCATGACCAAACACTACTGAAATATTCCAGCTCCTACATTTCAATGAAAGAAATTCAAATGAACTTTGAAAAATCAAGAAAATGTAACTGTGACAAGGTAAACAACGACAAAACACTACTGAAATATTCCAACTCTTGCATTTCATCGAAAGAAATCGAAAATGAACTTTGAAAAATTAAGAGAATGTAACTGTGACAAGGTAAACCACTACAAATCACTACTGAAAAATTCCAACTCTTGCATTTCAACGAAAGAAAACCAAAATGAACTTTGAAAAATTAAGAGAATGTAAGTGTGACAAGGTAAACCACTACAAAACACTACTGAAATATTCCAACTCTTGCATTTCAACGAAAGAAAACCAAAATGAACTTTGAAAAATCAAGAGAATGTAACTGTGACAATGTAAACACAACAAAACACTACTGAAATATTCCAACTCTTGCATTTCAATGAAAGAAATTCAAATGAACTTTGAAAAATCAATAGAATGTATTTGTGACAAGGTAAACCATGACAGAACACTACTGAAATGTTCCAACTCTTGCATTTCAACGAAAGAAATTCAAAACGAACTTTGAAAAAATAAGAGAATGTAAGTGTGACAAGGTAAACCACAACAAAACACTACTGAAATATTCCAACTCTTGCATTTCAATGAAAGAAAACCAAAATGAACTTTGAAAAATCAAGAGAATGTAACTGTGACAAGGTAAACCACAACAAAACACTACTGAAATATTCCAACTCTTGCATTTCAACGAAAGAAATTCAAAATGAACTTTGAAAAATCAAGAGAATATGTAAATTACAAAATGTGTAGGCACCCCTTTACACACCTTCTTTTCATCCCCACTATGAGTTTCAACGCAATAAACTTTGGGACCCGGGAACACCCCCCTGGATATCAAATCACTCCCCTGGATGGTTATGTGTGTTGGTCGATTTATTTGATGTTTTTCATGGATGTTTTTATGGATTTTGTCAGTGAGAATGAAAAAACTGGAACTTTCTCACATTTATGTCTGTTTTTATGGTTTTTATCAGTGAGAATGAAAAAACAGGAACTTTCTCACATTTATGATTGTCAACAGCAATTTATGTTCCTGTTTAATGGTTTTTGTCAGTGAGAATGTACATGCTCGACGCGAATGTTATGAGTTTCCAGGAAACAGTTAGATCACGTGTTTCCTTCTCAGCCAATCAGCGAGTCGGTTACATCCCCCTTCTCAGCCAATCAAAGGGCTGGTTACATATTAGCGTCGGAGGGAATATGAGGAAAGGATTTTTGCTATAGTTTTATTAGTCTGTGAATAGAATTCAAAGGAGTGAGAAGAAGAACAGTTTGACTTTACTCATTTGGATATATATTTGTGTTGATGACGATAAGTGGAATGTTTACCCTATTAGAAGTTGATAGTGGAGTTGATGATAATAATACAAGAGCACCAAACATTGCAGTGGAAATCACGAAAGGATCACGGCTTTGTCTGGAATGGGATGCAGTATATGCAAGATATGTGAAATCCTTGAGCAAATTTAAAATGGAGGATCAATTATGTTTCGCCG
>JAPEVW010001006.1:0-23000 GCA_027921565.1 Artemia sinica | reverse complement strand
TCTTGTGAAGATTTACCTTAAATTGCATGTCCAGCAAGATAAGGCAGTTTCGAGCCTCCTGTAGAAATCTTGCTGTAGGTGTTTTCAAGGTTATGATTTGACATCCCAGTTCAGCCTCCATTTGGCATTGGCCCAGTCTTGATCAGCTCCTTTCTTGAAGGCATCTAGAGTTTTAGACTGGATGGTGGCTTTGGATAGGCTGTTCCAGAGTGGGACAGAACAGACTGAGAATAAATGATGGTGCTCTCACTTGATGAAATGGGGGCCTGCAGCTTCTTGGTGTGTCCTCTTGTGGTAGTTGAGAAGGATGGGGAAAAGACATGACTTAATATGTCATTTTCTAGCAACTTACGAGTTGCTATTACATCTTCTCTTTTCCTATGGTATACTAAGGTAGGGAGTTTGAGTAAGGTGAGATGTTCCTTGTAAGATTTGTCTTGGAATGCAGAGATAAGAGATTTCTTTGAGTTTGGTCATTATCCATCTATATGGCAGAATTCTATAAAGTTGTACCAACCAAGGGTATCAAGGAAAGTTGGACAGAGTTCCTTTGTAAATCATTCAGTAAAATTGTGGAACATATTACCCAACCATGTAGTTCTGGTGAATGTTGTGTGGCTTTCAAAACATCATTTTTTGGGTCCTCCTCTTTTTACAGAAGGCAGTACTTAGGACCATGAAGTGTATATTTGTTGTAGGGTATCTTTGTTTTTTTTCTTTTTTTTTATTAGGAAGCTTATTTTTTTTTTTTTTTTTTTGTTCTTTGTGAGTGTTGCTCACAGTATGCAATTTGTGTTATACAAGACAAGCCTATGGTTTATTCTATTTCTGATTAAGATAAAAAAATAAATAAAAGTTCCAAATAGGGATATATCCTTTTGTTGGAGAGTGAAACAAATATATACAAAAGCTCTAGATATTTCAATGACATACTCAGTCATCATCAGTAGAGTAACTAAAGAATTAAAATTAAAACAAAATATATTTGTACTAAACAAAATAATAACTTTTGTGTCACAACAATTTTCCAGTCCATTGACTCAGAGGGTTCATTAACTATCTTGAGTTCTATAATATTGCATTGAATATTTACTAATGGTTGAATCTTCTTTTCTTCTAATTAAAAATGAAATGTTGCTGAATCTATGGTTGGTCTATCATCCCATATATATGATGTTGGTATTTTTTTCCAACAAAACAATTAAGAGTTCCAAATATGGACTGGTCTATTTATTAGACACTGAAACAAATATATACACAGGCTCTAGATATTTTGAAGATAAAGTTAGTCATCATCATCAGTAGAGTAACTAAAATACTAAAATTAGCACAAAATATATTTATGCTGAACAAAATAATAACTTCTGGGTTACAGCAAGTTTCCAGTACATTGACTTAGGGGTTGATTAACTATATAGATTTCTTTAATTTTTGGGTTGAATTTTGAATAAAGGTGATATAATCTTCTTTTCTTGTAATTAAAAATGCAATGTTGCTGAATTTTTCTTCTAATTACAAATAAATTGTTGCTGAGTTTAAAGTTGGTCTATCATTCCCAAAAATCCAATGCAATGTTAAAGAAGTCAAGATAGTTAATGAACCCTCTAAGTCAATGGACTAGAAAACTTGCTGTGGCCAAGAAGCTATTATTTTGGTCAGTATAAATATATTTTGTTTTAGTTTTAATACTTCAGTTACTCTACTGATGATGATGACTGACTGTTATTGAAATATCTAAAGCTTTTGTATATATTTGTTTCACTGTCTAATAAAAGGACCTATCCCTATTTAGAACTCCTAAAGGGCTCCTGAAAGGACTATCCCTATTTGTTTTGACAAAAAAAATATAAAATGAAAGAGAGACAGGTAAAGAAAATGATAAGAATAGGAAAAAGAAAAAAATCTCCTAGACTACACTGCATTTCACTTTTTAATTAGAATGAAATAAAAGCATATTAACTGGTGAAACTTTAAACTAGGAGTGTGAACTTCAGAATAAAAAATGATAATAGAAGTCCAAATATTTCAGCTTTATATCCAGAAGCCTTTATTGACAGGAAAAAAAGAGAGAAAAAAATGACACAAAGTAGAAAACAACAGAAAAACACATAAACATTTGCTTGCCTTAGTACAGAGCCATGTGCTTCCCTTGTGTTTTTTCTTTCAACTTCTTTGCATTGGATTGTAGAAACTTGGATTGTTCAAGTGATAATCTGAAAGTTCTATTGCTTTTTTAAGAGCCAAAAGTGGTTTTAGGGTATCCCTATTATCTTCCACATGCTTAATAAGCATTTATCCAGGGTTACATGGCCCCCACATTCCCCCAAGGGATTGGTCCAAAATCATGAAAATTGCACATTCTTCACAGATAGGGTTAGTAGAAGGTGTGATCATTCTTGGTCTTAGTTGTCTGGTCAGTTTGAAACCCTGAAACATCTAAAGCTGAATTTCACAGGTATGACAAAACAAAGAGAGAAAACGAAAATCTCAAGATAAAGAAAAAACAAACTGCAGCCAGTAGAAGGAAAAGACATACTAAAAAATGCAGATATTTTGCCCATGTAAAACAAGGTGTCTCCAATGCTAAGAACAAAGATAAAATCTAAAGTAATCTATACAACCTAAAGTTAAATGAAATCTAAAACTAAGAACAAAAACAAAAAAAAAAAAACAGGCCAAACCATGGCCATGTCATACCACCAGCAAGATGTTCCACAGGAGGCTCATCACCTCCTTATCTTACTGGACATGCAATTTAAGGTAATTTTAAGGTATACAATTAATATTACTGCAATTGTCAAAAAGAACAGATAGAGTTTTTTGGTAGTAGTGTTAAGTTTTATTTTTCCAGTCAAATTTGGGATGTATAAAACTATATTAAGCTATTTTGTGTCAATATTCTCAAAAGGGTGTATGTTGTTACAAATTGTTGAAAGTTTCTCCAACCAACAAATACCAAGCCAAACTTTGGATTCTTATTGAAAAAGAAAATGAAAAAACATAAAATATTATTTTCTCTTGTTCAGTACCTTGGCTGAGAGTGTAAATCTATTCATTACTGTAGAAAACATTCCCAATAGAGTTAGTAGCACTGCTGTAATTAACTATGGGAAGAGTAAACTGCCACAAGGCAATTTTATAATGAGATTCAATAATAAGCATATTGTTGATTCATTCACTACTATAGGGGTAAAAATGTTCAGTAATTTAGCAGAGGCCTTCAGCCCATATATGAATTCTATCTTTTTCTGAAAAAGCTCAATACTTTTCAATGTCAAAATTTCCTGAAAGCACAATTGTTGACCTCAGATTTGAATAAGTCTAGAGTGGCTGCATGGACCCTATTTTCTGTCAATCCATTCCACAGTTGCACAGCTTTATGACAAAAAAAAGAAAGAATTTTACTGTTCTCTTCTTTGAAACAAGGGCAGATGGAGTCTACTGTAGGCTCTAATACAGCTCAGAAGAGGGGTAAATAATATTTTCAGTGTCCTGGAGCTCAGCAACTTTTGAGTAATTATTTCATTACCCCTCTTTCATCCATATACCAGGGTTGGCAACTATAAAGCGTGTTGACACTTCATATGGCATATGATGTAGACTGAAAGCATTTTTGTTGCCTTTATCTTCACACTCTCTAGGGCCCTAACATTCATTTCTTAATACAGGGATGCTATTACCATTCCAAACCCAAGGTGAGGGCAGACAAGGGCTTTATACAGTTTCTTTACCACAAAATGTTTTTTTTTTTTGCAATGAATGTGTGTTTAATAAGTCCAATGGTATGGTTAGCTACCTGATTTTGTATATGGCTATGAAATGCTGTGACCCAGATAATGCACATAACTTCTGGGTCACAGCAAGTTTTAAGTTTTATAATGTACAGACACAAACCCACACACACACACACACACACACACACATATATTATATATATATATATATATAGATATATATATATATATATATATATATATATATATATATATATATATATATATATATATATATATATATATATATTATATATATATATATATATATATATATATAGATATATATATATAACTTGAAGTAGCATATTAACTTAAAACTTGAAGTAGCTCTTAGCATAAGTTTGGAAGAGGGTAAGTTGACTTGGGGGGGGGGGGAGGGGAAGGGTTGAAGATTTTGGTTTCCAATTTGTCTAAAAATTTTGATGCTATTTGCCTCTGTTGGACTTAAATTTAGTTCTGGTAAAATAGCATTGTAGACCAAAGAAACCAGGTTGACCCAGATTAGCTTAATCATGTATCTGCATAATGTCAGGAACAGATTAGAGGATTGAGGCTTAGTTTTCAAGCTGTTTTGGGGCACCAAGTTAGTCTTTAATTTTGACTTGAGATATGTGTAAATTGTAAATTGGTAAGGTAAGTTGTAAGAAACTATGTATCCAATTCTCCTAAGTTAACATTTATTGTATCTTGGTTATAATTTATGGGAGTCAACGTAAAACTTATGAAATGAAGGAGGCAAAGGGCTTTGTATTTTGTGTTTCAGGAGATAATTTTGAGGCTGACAATTTTGTATTTGTAAAGCTACAAATTCTGGTATTATCAGCCCTACTAGAACTTTGATTCTCTTTATTGTGAAGTTGTGAGGTAAATAAAAGGATGGTATATTGGCCAAGGTTATCAACATAGCAAATATGTAGTATCTTGAGAATATCTAAATGGATCAATCAAGGTGAAACTTTTAGCTACTGTTTGGGGAGGACAATGCAACTTCAAAAACAATGTTTAGGGAAAGGGTTACAATTATTGAAACATTTTGTCTCCTGAATTTTTATTTGTCCAACAAAGACAGACAATGCTTTCTTAGATGTTAAAAAAACTAGTTTCCATAAGCTATTGAGTTAAGAGGACCCTTATATACAGAACCTGCTCCCCCTCTCCAAACAAAAAAATTAAAAGAATTGACCCCAGCCTTTACTTTTGGACAATTAGTACTTGTTGCACTTCTAGTCAGCCCAATTACTTGAGTTTAAAAGTTTTGGATCAATCCAGGCCATAAGATTGAAGGTGTAAAAAAGGGGACCTCTTTAAAGACAAGAAAGTAAGGAAACTAACTTGGTTGTATTGACTTGTGATGTGTGTTTTTTTTTTTTTTTTTTTTTTTAAATTTGATTCTGTATTTCAACACTTATATGTGTTGAACCTTCCCTCTCCCTGCTCTCATAACCTGTGGCAAGTCTGTGGTAAAAATAGCCATGTTTTTTTCTTCATCTTCTTTTAATTAAAACATTGCTTATGAAGAGTCACTCTTTAGTTTTGTCTGCGTAATATGTTAGAATTTTATTTCCTACATAAGTAATTTTTCAGCTGATGTACCACTCGGTCAAGTTAAACTAGGTGAGCTCAGCCAAATGGCTTGGAAGAAGAAATAAGAATCCACAGGCTGTGGTTGCTGCTGTCAGTAGAGGTATGAAAAGTTTTCAGGCATCTTTTTTCTTAGAATCATAACTGAAATTTTAGTTTATTTTTGTATTTTTAAAATTGTATTTTTTTTTTTTTTTTTTTTTTTTTTTTTTTTTTTTTTTTTTTTTTTTTTTTTTTTTTTTTTTTTGTCAAACAATAGTAAAACACGTTTAGATTTGGCAATGTATTTTATTCTGGCGTGGCTGTTTCATTCTGGTGCTCATATTAGCTGCTCATGGGAGTAAGTGTTGGGGGGAGGGTCCTTCCAATCCCAAGCTTGACCTAAAAAAAAACGTTGCCCAAAGATTAAGTTTTCTTTTGTTTTTGCTTCTGCTGTTAATGAAACAAATCCTCTGATTTCTTTCTTGATGACTGGGTCTGTGTGCTATAGTTAAAAAAAAAATTGAAAGTATAGAAAGATAAGTCTGAACCAAGATTAAAATATTGGAAGCTACTGTGATGATAGTGGTCAAATATGGTTCTGAAGCACTGGTGCTCCAAGAAGTAGATGGAGATTTGCTAGATGTTTTCCAGAGAAATTGCCTACCGATTTTTTTCTAGGTATCTGGCTGACTGACAGCATTTCAAACAGTAACCTGTACGAAAAGTGCGGTTCATTTGCACTTTGTACGGCAATAGTGAGAGAAAGGTTGAAACAACTAGGGCACATTCTGCAGATCAAGGATAACAGATTACCAGAGATTGTCATTTTTGACCAACTGTCTAGGGGGTAAACAGAAAGCCAATTGTCCTTGGTTGGGGTGGCAGGATGTTGTTAGGAGGAGATGGGGATTTCATGGGAGGTTGGCTTTGAAAGGATTGGGATGGAAGAGGAGACGGCATAGCTATGATGGTCTCAGGCTGCTTGGTGCTGCAGTGAGCTGGTAGTAGTAGTATATGTAATGGATTTTGATTTCTATTATCAGCCAGGAGGTCAACATAATCTAGGGTTACCCAGCAAAATCATAAGTTAATTATGGGCACGTCAATAAAAATATCAGTTGTGTTATTCGTCTTGCCTTTTGCTTTACTATGGTAGAAAGGTTGGTCAATTTCTGCCAAAACAGCACATTCTCTCTTCTTTTTTAACTAGCCTAATTTCTGTATGCTACTCTATCCTAACTGTATAAACTGTATTGATGTATAATCAATAAAGAAAATTTTAAAAACCAAAAAAAAAATGCATAATTTTCAAACAATTGCTACTTGATTTCAAATGAACCTAAATGTTAAATTAAAACCCAAAACTGAATAAATTAGAATTGTGCTTGTCTGAAATTTTTCTTTTTCAGTAAGATAATGATGGACTGTCAGTGGTACTAGTAGTTTTTTATTCCTATTAACCCCATCACTAATTGCCAGTTTTCTTTCTTGGCAGTTTCCCATCCTCTGGTATAAACTTTGGCTTTAATGGCTGTATTTCATATTTTCACACTTCTTATGTAAAACTGTAAAGAACCGTTTGCTAAGCTGTTCTCAAAGGGAGAATCGTGGGAATAACACAGATCAAGAGGATCAGAGTGTGATTGAACATTCAATCCTCCTCCTGCTTATTTTCGAATGCAGCTGTTATTGATAATTATTTTAGAAGCTAAATCATTAGATGTGACCTTTAGACTAACAGAAATAATATATTGTTGATAATGATAATATGTTTATAATGATGATAATAGAATGTTTTTTTTTAGGATGGTGGAGATGGCAGCACAAATATATCTTGCCAAAAAAAGGAGGAATTGCACCATATCTTCAACTCATTGTTGGCTGTTCTATTTTCTTCTATGCCATTAATTATGGAAAAATGGGTAATTAGGGACTTTTATCTATTTATAACTAAGGAAAAAGCTGTCTTAACTATATTAACAGGGACCGTTAATTCTGAATTATAAATCGAAACTTATGTTTCTTAACATGAGAGGAAAAGACGAATCAGGCTCAAATTTGGGTTTTTAGAGACAAATACGAATTAACTAAAAAAGATGAAAGTTCAATATCTTGAACGTAAATTTTTTTGTTTTACTTTTGTTTTCTCAGTTTGATGTTTTAATAGAATTTTAGATAACTATCAGATATTAGATGATTAGACTCATTGGTAAAATTGCAAAAATTACCAAATAATTTGCAGTCACTATACAAAAAAGCACATCAGTTGTGAACGCAATAATCCAGTCAAAACTAAGTGAAAAGTAAGTAGCAGTTCTTAGACTAATAGGTCCTTGATAAAATTTATTTAATTTTTTGCTGTCAGTGTACAACTACAGTATTTTAACTGCGCAAATAATAATTTAATCTTTATTTGACTGTATTAAATCTTCTTTTAGAATTGCTTTATTTATTTTTATTTCTTCCTCTTCTTTCTCTCCAAAGAAACAATGCTGTCTTCTCTCTATCTTCCTTTCTGTCTCTATTCCTATATATTTCTCTATTCCTCTATATTTCTTTATGTTCTTTATATTTCTCTATTCCTCTATACTTTTCTATGTTCTCTATATTCTCTATAAAATATACTCTATATTCTCTATGTTCTTTCTTTCCTTTTCTTTTTCACTTTTTTTCCTTTTTTATATACACTTCTATTGTAGCTTCCTTATGATTCTTGAAATTTCTTTTTGATAAACCTCTAGAATTTATACATATCATAAGTTTATATTTGAATACACTGCTTCAAAGCTAAATCTGAATTTTATTTCTTTTAGTTCAGCATTAAATGAAACAAAGTAAGTAACTATTTGTAAAAGTAAAAAATTTCTTTTTGGTTTTCTTTCAACCAAAATTATGTGCTAAACTTACTGCATTTTTTTGCTACAAATCTTCTTCAGTCTTCATTGAAGATTTGGAAGTAATGTCATTGGGGGGGGGGGATTTTAATTCACAGCTTTATTTATGCTGGAGAAATAATTACAGTGTTAAAATAGATTTGTAGCGCTTGTGAATAAGGTGAATAGCTTATAGCATGCCTGACAAAAGAAGGAATGTGTACAATTGAATTTTATTTTTCTATGAATACTGAGAAACAAGAATTCTGTTGTTCATGCTTAAATTTCAACTATTTTATTACAAACAACAGCTGTTGTTCAGCACCGTATTGCTTAAAGTCTTGCTTTCTTTTTGACAGAATCCTAAGGGGGAGTATCTACCTACCATTTAAACATTTTACAGCTAAAGACTTGGAGGCTAAGTCAATTGTGCTGTACCGGTATCTTGTTTTGTGATGTAGATCGATTTCTGTCTGTGTTTCTAAGGGTGCTTGTGAAAGACGTTTTGCAGTGCCTGATGAACTTCACAGTCAAAAGTCAATCTTGCTTTCTGTCCCAAGGAATGTAATGAAATTCATGATGGAGACTCTACATTCAAGATGGTTTCGCAAGTACTGTATATTGTTTAGACCTTAGCCTTTGATGTGAATTCAACAGGGTTTGAATAGCTGCAAATTAAGAGGGAATAGTTACAGTTTAGGATGTCAAAGGGTAATAAGAGTTCTATAGAGATATCTTGAGGCCAACAATATTCAGTACAATCTCAGCAGTGGTAAGATACGTGAAGGATTCCACCAGTCTTTCAGCTACTATACTTTGTTGCTCTACATGGAGATGGGGAATGTAGAACAGCTCGTGGAGACGTCTAACGTGTTGCCCTTATTCGATGTAGGGAAACAATTTTTGTGTATTAAATTTTTCAGTCTGATGGAAGTTTCTTTGAAAGGTTTCAATTGATTTGTTGTTTTTCATATCTGGATTGTATTTGATGTTGTCTATATGATATACTGATAGCCAGGATAAGTCGCTGCAGGTCTTTGCTTAAAGTGAATTTCTATGATGGAATAGCCCACATGAAGTTCTGGTGGCAATTATTTCCTGACTTGATGGATTTAAGCATTTGTGCAAACAGTAGTGTCTATTGGGTTTAGTTTTACTAAAATATTTGACAAGAAACGACCTATGACTCTGAAAGATAGATTATTTCTTGACGGTTCAGGATTAAATTGAGAGCAACCAGGGTTGCCATGGGTTGCGCCAAAGTAGCACTTTTGTAGCACCATCTGATGAAAATGCAATGCTTATTGGCCAATTTAGTTTTTGTCTGCTGCTCACTGATGGGCATTTGATGCTCTCTCCGAGTGATTTCTTCAACTATGGAATGTCGCGACAGTGCTCATCACTGAACCTTCAGGTCAAGGCAGACATCAATTGGCTATGAAACTTTGCGTAGCCTTGACTGGTCCTGAAGTGCTATTGACCGAAATGGCAAGGAATGATTTAATACGAGTATCTGGCAATTCATTCGTGCTTTGAAAAAATTCTCGATCCCGAGGAACTTAAAAATTTTAGAAACAGGAATGCATTTTGAAGCCACACTCGAAGTCTTTGCAATTGAACAACTTTAGTCATAATCTTCAAGGCAAGCATATAACTACAACTAAAAGGTATTGCCTATAATTTAATTTCAGGTTATGTTCTAAGATAAAATGACTAGTGAAAAGGGAAGATCTTCTGCTCTAGATACTTGACTGGTTATTTTCAAAACCGCTTTATCTGCTTAAGTCTTTCCATGATCCCTCTTAACGTGCATACTGGGACTCTTCCAGTGACTTGATGGGCTTTGAACTCCATTATCAAAGAAAGGGCTAGTGGAAGAAAAACGCCCGCTTTGCACTACTTAACTTCGTGTCCAGCTTTCAAGAATGATGTTGAAGATCCTGCATTTACTGATCTACCAAAAAATGGTATTCTGTGAAATTATTTCAAATTTACCTTCTCTCTTGCCTTATTTTATTGTCGATACTGTGTGGACGGTGTCTACAAAATTGCAAACTGACGAGTGCTTTCTTTAAACCTATTCTCCTAGCTAATTGAATGGCAACGTCTATACATGAATCTCATCCTCATTATTAATTTTTAAGACTTCATCTACACTTTTACTCTTGACTGCATTTGCCACTGTCCTTGTTACTATGCTATGTGCAAAGTGGCAATTTACGGACTATGGCTATGTGCAAAGTGACTTACGGATTGTTTTGGGCACCCAGCTGACCCACCGTATCCAAAATAGTAAGCTGTACAACAAAATGTGGTTCCATTCTGCTTTCTAAGGCTATAATGAGAGTGAGTTTAAGATGGCTAGGATACATTCTGTAGATGAAGGATGACAGATTGCAAAAGGCGTTTATTGTTGGACAACGATCTAAGGACAAACATACAGCAGGTCTTCCTAGAATAAGGTGGGGAATGTCAGGGAATGGTTCAAGGGAAATCGGAAATTTTTGGTTGCATGTAAAGAGAACGGCTTTGAATAGATTGGATTGAAGAAGGGGTGTTTATAGCTGTGATGGCCTCAGGTGCCTCAATGAGTTTTTAGCAATAGTGGTTCCAAAGTCTCAAATCTTGCTGGGAATGAGTCTGTGTCTTAAATATAAGTTTATCTCTTGTTTTTTGGGGATCTATTTACTTCATAACAGTTTGGTAAGGCAACCCATGATTGTAAAAGCAAAGAAGTTGAAAGGTTTGCTACCTTTTTCATTTCTTTATATTGCCATTCTTGGTCTAAATAGTTTGTAGCTTTTAAAAAGAAATGGGTTATGGATAAATGCTCATAAAGAGGGTGTCAACACCTGGTCTAAGGCCTCTTTTGAACTCGAAACGAAAGTTGGGACATATTAAACTACAGAAGAAGGGGCAAAATTGGAGTGAAATAAATATGCCAAAGTTTAAAACTGTTCGTGAATAAGAAGTGCTTAGCACTTTTGTAGAAAAAAATCTAATATTTTACCCCTAGATGTTTCTGGTGAACCTAGCTAAGTCTCTTATCCGAGTTTTTCCTTTTTCTTTCTAAGTTTTTGAAAGTACGTTTTTACTTTTAGGATGTTGGATTTGTTACAATGGTGGCTGTTTTTTAAAGGCTTTTTTTTTTTAATTTTGAAGGTTGGAGGTGTAATGTTGTTGTCTTTTCTTAAATAGTAGTGCAAAAGAATATTGTGAGGTGGAGTACAGAGCAAAATGCAGTTAAAAGCTTAATGATGGATATAAATCTGTTGCAACTGATTGTACTTCTTGCATTTGCCAAAAAGGCGGTAAAAACTAAAAGAGGAGGGTATGAACTCCCTGGCGTCATAAATGAAGAGATCAGACACATGTCAAACATATTTTTTTAGGGACTAGTGCCATCTATCCATGCTTAAAGTTTTGTTAATTTTGTTTTTCTTCTTTCAGTTGCACACCGTCAACGCAAATACCATTGGTGAAGAAAAAATATTTTCAGTCAAGAGTTGTTTTAATTTGAGATGAAAAAAATAAATATTAATGTCTTATTCCTATTTTGCTGGAATTACTGTTGGAGGTAGCTTATTTACATTGATATTACTGGCATTCTTATAAAACAGGGGTAGAGGAAACTCACAGGCTAGTCAGAAGGCCAGTGGCGTAATTTCGTCAAAATCCTGGGGGGAGCAAACTGAGGTGTGGAGGGGCAGTTACCCCCGCCCATACCAAATTACGCCCCTGCAGAAGACCCATTCTGTTCCCCATTCAAATATTTGAAGGAAACGCCAAAATATGCTGAATCTGGATACAAGCCTTTTAGATGCCAATTTCAATTCCATTTATTATGGTGCTTTTTTCATTTGACGTTTTATACTGGAAATCAGCCAATTCAAAACTATGCTGTTGACAAAACAGTTTTTAAGTATTTTTTTTTCATTGATTAATTAATAATTTTTGTCATTTTTTATTTATTAACTGCTGCGTCTACTTTATTTTAATAAAAATTTCAAAAAGCACAAAAAGGATTATAACTGTTACGTTATTTATTTGAAATTTTGAGCCCCTAAAAGTTCTGCGCCAAGGGTAAGTGCCTCCTCTGTCCCTCTCCAAAAGCCTCCTCTGTCCTATTTTCCACTTTAAAAAGTAACCAATAAATTTTGCTTTAAAGGCATTCATTTTTATATTGTAATTACGTCGAGGAAGGTGATTTTGAGTTTACTCTTTTCTCCCGTAATATCCGCTAATAAATTGATGGAAATCAATTTCGCAGCTTGTTTAATGTGGAAAACGATTAAGACCAAGCTGCCTATTCATCATACAAAAATAAAGGAGCTGAATTTGTACAAAGTAATGAAGCTAGGACTCATACTGTTGCTGTTTTTTTGGTTTTTTTTTTTTTTCCTTTTTTTTGTCACAAATTTAATGTTATCTTTCTTCAACTACTATATAGTATGTATATTGCAATATGCAACACCAAGATAATGCTGAAAACTATGAATTGACATCTCTATCTGTTAAACTCAGGGCTTCATGTGGCTAAGAATGATTCAAGAAGAATCAAAGGCAGCGCCATAGCACTGCCTATAGTGAAGGTCATAAGAATCCAATGTTTTATTTTTTTCACAGAAGCACTTCATATGGAAGGGGAGGGGTCGTATAAACTTCAGAGGGGGGCTCATACGATTGGAAGTTCGTCCCCTTTTTTAAGAGTCAAAAGTGATCGGAGGGTAACTATCCCCCCCCCCATGTCGTTTTCCCCAAATTTAGCTGATAAAAAATTTGAGATAGCCATTTTGTTAAAATTTGTTCAAAGACCGGATAACAAAAACTCCAAAGTTAACGCACCCCCTCCCCATGGGCCTGGTGACAAGTATTGCAAGTTATGCTCTGGGGGTATATATCGTTCTTATGGAAGGGGTGATCGTATAAGCTTCAGAGGTGGCTCATTCAATTAAAAATAGGAAGTTCTGATGCCGGGTATATGAGTCAAAAGTGAAATGATGGCCACTAGCCCCCCCCCCCCCCCAAAGGCCCTTTTTTCCCCCAAATGTATCCGATCGAAATTTTGTGATGACCATTTTGTTCAAAATAGCTCAAAAAATGAAATAACGAAAACTACGGGATCAACACAGCCCCCCCCCCCCCTCCCCGAGCCAGGGGCTCACCCCTGGCCCGACTACTGCCCGTTTCCCTAACGGTAAAAGTATAAAGCCGACTACGTATTTGGCGCTTTACTAAAACGAATTATTATACAAAATATTTTCTTTTGTTCTTGCAACAACATAGAAAATAAAATCAAAATTGCAGTGAAACAAAATATCGAACTGATGAGCTTTCAGCAATTAATTAGATATCAAATATTCAGTTTAATTTTATTAGTTCTTGCCAAGACTGTTTCAAGACACATATAGGTTTATTTTAGAATCTATTGCAATTGACAAATTTCTTGTGTGACGCGCAGTCTCTCTTAACGCAATGAGGCCAAAAAAGAGTAAATTTTTTCGGCTGGTTGTAAAATATCAAGTATTGCTGCCTTGGTTCAGGGGATTACATATTTTTGCTTTGGGTGTTTTAAAAGTGACCTGGAAATAGGCCAAAAACTGTGGTACTTGTAGACAGCGACAAAAGAACCTTAATAAAAGCGGCATTATTAAAGACAATCAGTTGTATTGGTTGTTGATTTTCTTTTATGGATGTTTTACTAGATTTCAATGAAATCCTCTTTTTCATTCATCTTAATTTTACTAGTATGATTATTACTGCACAATTTGACTAAATATTGAAATGTTTCTTAAAATTTAAATTGCAATCCAACGTTTTAATTTTGAAGCAGCAAATTTTTAAAAGTATTTTGGTAATTACAATGAAACTTTGTCAACTAAAAATCGAATGGGAAATATTTTCAAGAAAAAAAAAATTGTTTCAAAAAGCATTGGATTTATATAAAATCATGGGCTAGATTGGTAAATGACTATAGTTTTTGCCAGTGTATTGGGTGACGAATTGACAAAAAGAAGCTTCTGTTAGATCTGCTCTGCAAAATATGAAGAAATTGCAGCTCAAGATATGAGGAGGAGGGCTGCACCTGAATCAAAACGGCATGAAGCCAAAATAGTCCAGACAACTGATCCTCGTTTGATTTACTTTCATAGTTAATTAATAAGTAGATTTTACCTGTTTTTTGGTATTTCCTTGTTAACTTTGAACGTTTTTTTTACGAAATGATTCACTAAGAAGTTGACCACGAAAATACAGTTAAGAATTCCTTGTTCTTAAATCTACAAGGACTTTTCTGCAAGAAATTCAAGCTCTACAGCTCATACTTTGACTTCAAAGGTGAAGATACAGTCTCCCTAAGGGAGACTGCGCGTCACACAAGAAAATTATCATTTACATTAAAGTCTACTTTGATCAGGGAATTACAGTTTTAAGTTTTTCAAATAAAAACAAAGGTTGTTGGCATATGCCCATCTTCACCAAATAAGTCTCAAATTTATGTTTCAAGCAAATAAATTGAAGGGCAATATAAAAATAGGGCAATAATTGAATTGTTGCCCTATTTTTGGTTGTCCTCATAAGCTCTAATAACCTTTCCTAAAACGAATATGTGCAGTGTGCTCTTGTGTTCAAACTACAGAGCATTAACCGATAACGTTCTAACCAAGTCAATGTATGTTTCAGCTGATCAACAAAAAAATATATTCCTAACTGTTCTCACTGGATTCTCGCACATTCATAAAATTAAGAGGTTTCTTTTTTTAATAGGTCTGAAATTTATGATTTTAGACAATTCAAAGATAAAAAGAAAGTTTTCAAATAAAGAAAAATAAGTAAAAGTAACATTAAAAATGGGCAAAACAGACAATTGAATAATATTGTCAAAACTCAAAGACTGCAACAACATTAAACAAAGAAAAACAACAGTTGAGACTAAACCACAAACTGGAAAAGAAGATATGTTAGAGAAACTATCGAAAGAACCCTTCTAAAGCCCATTGCGTCACCAGCATTTTCTTGAAACTATATGTATCTTGAACAGCGTGCTTTAGTTTTCCAAAAACATCGACCCACAAATAAAAAATAAATCACTATAATAATCAAGATATCTAGACAGAACTAATGTAAATAAACTGAATGTTTGATACATGATGATACTAATTCTTCGAATTCCAGCAACTCAAGATTTAACATAAATCTTTATTTTTCATTTTTGTAAATATAATAAAAACTATTTTTTTTTTCTAAGTATGAGTAACGCAACAGGCTTTAGAACATTTATGGTTAGGGGAGGAGGAAGAAGGGGCAGTAACAAAAGTCCTGGTTGTAGCAACTAATTCTTTTCAAGTTTGATTTGAATATTCAATTATCTTTTTAATCATTTTAAGATCTATTTACTCATCTATATCTGAACCTGTTATCATCATGTTTCGTATGATCATTTATTTTAATTATATTTCGCTTTGAGTTTCATACTCTAGTTTACGTTTCATTGGGTTTCGTTTTTACGATTACGTTTGGTCCTTCGTTTTTGTATTATTTTTTAAATTAATTTTGTTTCGTTTTTGATTACCTAAGTTTTGTTATTAGTTAATATAATGAATGTTTCTCCTGTTTTCTACATCTCCAGCTTAAGAGTAATTATCCGATTATAATTCAACCATAGTCAGAATGTCCGAAAAAAAATTGTACATTTTTTTAGACAGTTTGTGTCACATCCTAGCTTTGCTCCGCCCTCGAATCATTGGTTAGCGCTAAGTTAACAAAGAGAATGCAGAGGCAAATCTGACTGTCTTTAGGCAGTCAACCCTCGTAATCAAAGCGTACTTCTGTTTAGCTTCAAGTCCCGGTATTAGACGAATGAGTATTACGATCACATGTTAAAGTCAAAATGGTAATATGTTTAGCTTGAAATGGTAATAAACTATGCAATTGGAGATAACATGACCCCCACCCCCACAGTCCCTGTGGAAAGCTCTGTAAGTTAAGAATTTTGCCCATTATTTACGTATAGAATTTGTTATTGGGAAGTATACAGACAATTTCGGAGGGGGGGGGGGGGGTGAATTTTCTGCTATGAAGACTCTAAGAGGAGAATTTTCCGTGGAGAAAGAAATTCCCGCGGGGGGGGGGGGGGGGTGAACTTTCCTGTGGAAAATTTTAGACGTGGACAATTTGCCAGAATTCCTATACAAAATTATTTTTATTTGTCCTACTTTATCGTTGCCGACTCAATTTTATACGTGAAGATGTTAAGGAGAATCATCCGGGGGATATTTTTACTGGATTGGAATTGTCTAGAGTACCTCTCCGTAGGGGGGGGGAGAATTTTTTACGGGCGAAAGTCTCTACTGGAGAGTTTTCCACGGGATAAATTTTCCATTGGGAACTTTCTACTAGGGTTGGGGCTATTTGCAAGAAACTTATCATGGATGAGAGGATTTCCGGTATGATTTTAAAGGCAATCAGAAATTAAAGTCTTTCTAATGAAAGTGCGTTAAGAAAAAAATTTCCTGATTTCCCCAGGAATCGTCCGCAAGGAATTTTCAGCTAGAATGGAATTGCCTGGGAGAAATTTCCCTGGAGGGGGAGAGGAGTAGTTTAAATAGAAAGAACTTTTCACGGAGGAAGAATTTTCATGGAGGGGGAGCCAGATTTTCTGGTATTTTTTTTAAAACGACTCGAGATTAAATATAAATAAGTTTTTTCAATTGAAAATAATGAGCAGCATCAAAATCTAAAACGAACAGAAATTATTACGTATATGAAAGGGGTTGACCCCTCCTTAATACATAGCTCTTTACGCTAAAGTTTGACTGAACGGCTCCTCAAACACAAAGGCCGCTTAATTAGAATAATCAGATTTTTTCTAGTTCTAGAAAAAAACTTTTCGTTAAGAGTGAGATCTTAGTGGGGATAAACCTTTAGTATACATAATAATTTCTGTTCGTTTTAGGTTTTGATGTTGCTCCTTACTTTCAGTTGAAAAACTTGTGTTTTTATTTAGTGTCTTTTTTCCTAAAATTCTTTTTTTTTTTTTCATGTTTTCATTTGAGTGATTAAGACAGTTTTTGAACATCAGGGGAAGGGCAGGGCCGCGCCTAAGATTTTTTTTTGTTCGGGGGAAGGGTTACCAAAGAAATTTTGTTTGGGGGAGGGCTTCGAAGTAAGATTAGGGAAAACTCGCCTAATGAAGGGGGGGGGGAGACGTATGCAACAATGAACTAATTGGAGAAGACGTATGCAATAATGAACCAGTCTTGCTACATTGTTGTTGCAGCATTGTTGTTGCGCATCACTTGTTGCGATCCATTTTCAGCAGTGCCTCTATTGTTTTTCATATATTCTTGCCCAATAGTAGGTTTTCCATTTGATCGATACTCGTACTGCTTAATTGCATTTTAATCCTGAGATCAAAGAGATAGCATTTTCCCCCAGAAATGTTAGAATTTTCAACATCACAGAGAAGAAAAAGAACGGGAATAAAACGCCAAAACCCCTCAGATTCTGCTGGAAAATCGCGACACTAGGAGGCAAGGGTAAGGGGATCCCACAAGATCACCGATAAACCAACAATCAACTTCTTCATGACTTCGAAACTGGATTATTTAGTCACTTATCTGCATTTTCTTAGGACTTAAGTTCGCATCCTACACCTTTCAAGCCATAGAAACCCCTGCTTCAGAATTAAAATATAGGATAACCAGTTCAAACTCAAGCTGTTCCACTTCAAGGCTTTTATTTTGGTCAGGACATTTTTTGTCGTCCTTTTCTCTCCCCCCCCCTCCTTCAGTTAAAATGGGAAAGAACTAGTTACATCCCCGAACAGTGACATGCCAGGATCTCACTTGGGGGGGGGGGGGGGTCAGAATGGGCGTAAGGAAGGGTGGGGGGCAGCTCCCTCCCTACACTGGCGGATCCAAGATTTTTTAGGGGGGCGCAAAATAGGCTGATCCGTTAAACTTGCGTTAGGAGCAAGTTTAATTTACACGAACTTGCGTTAAAGACTATGTTAGACTATCTTTGCATTAAAGACTATGTTAGGGGGGCACCCCCCCCCCCCCCCCCCCCCCTCTGGATCCACCACTGGCCCCCTAGAACCTCAAATTTACGCTAGATATGGCTGAAAAGCAGATGGTTGGAAAAGCAGTTAAAGAAAGGTAAATGTCTGAAAAAGCCATTGATAAAAGGTAGATGGTTGAAAAACTGGAAATAACACAGCTGGAATGACAGAATAAAAGTCAAACAAGAAGCTAATGTCTTGGAAAGATTTAGCTCTAATCCTTACTGATGATTTATTATTTTTGGTGATTATTTATTAACAAAGATTTCATATGTATGATAGAAATTGCTGGCTGTGTAAGGTTTTGTGAACTGCCAATATAACTACAGCCCCCCTCTCTTCATCATAGAATCGGCTGCCCCCCCCCCACCCCCTAGAGAAGAAGCAACGTACGGGGAACCATGGGCATCAGTCTACCTATAACAGAGCCATGAGAGCAAGAAATGTATTGATAATTTGATAATGAATCAATCAACTAATATTTATTTATTGACAAATAACAAATGAGGTAAGGGTAATTACCTCCCGGGAAGTTATGATGTTAGTAGACTCCAGGATGAGAATTTGAGAGAAACTTTCCAGGAACAGTTGAATACTAAACTTGAGAGTTTAAAATTTGATAATGTGGAAGATGGTTGGAATAATTTTAGAAAAATAATTTGTGAAGTTGCTGAAGGTGTATTAGGGAAGAAAGCTAGAACTGCAGCTAAGAATATTAGTGAAAAAGCTTTAAGTTTAATAGAAAGGAGAAAGGACTTGTACAAGAATTATCTGAGTGATAGATCACATGAAAACAAAAGAAATGTAAAGAAAGTGGAGAAAGCATTGAAATATGAACTAAGGAGGTGTGAAGTGGAGGCCATGGATAAAATTGCCGAGGATTTAGAAGATGCAGCTAGACGGCATAATAGTAAAATATTGTACTGGCACGTTAACAAATTGAGAGGTAGTAGTCAATCCGGACTTGTCCCAGTTAAAGATAGGAATGGGGTGGCAATTAGCGATAAGACAAAAGCTAAAGCGAGATGGGCCGAACATTTTGAGAATTTGCTTAACCGAGATAGAGTTGCAGGAAAAAATATAGAGGAAAATGAAAAAGTTTGTGATACCTTGGATGTGAAGGAAGATTTGTTTTGTGAGGAGGAATTAGAAACAGTACTAAAAGGATTAAAGAATAATAAGGCTCCAGGTGCTGATAGGGTAGTAAATGAGTTTCTTAAATATGGTGGCTCTGAGGTTAGAAATAAGTTATTGGAGATTATGAATATGATTTTTGAAAAAGGGGAAGTACCTAATGATTTTAGGAAAACCTTAATTAAGCCACTTTATAAGAAAGGTGATAAAAGTGAGTGTGGTAATTATCGAGGCATTAGTCTGGTCTCTGTAGGTAGCAAATTGCTTAGTAATATGATACTTTTTAGACTGAGAGATGCCGTAGACAAAGTTTTAAGAGAAGAGCAGTGCGGTTTTAGAAAAGGTAGAGGATGTGTTGACCAAATTTTCACTCTTAAGTTAATAATTGAGAAGTGCCTAAGTTTTCAAACACCTTTGGTCCTCAGTTTTATAGATTATGAGCAAGCGTTCGATTCTGTTGATAGAGGAGCTTTAGTAAAGGTTTTATCCTTGTATGGTATACCAGACAAATACACATTAAAGTGATTAGTGCTATGTACGAGAATAACACTGCTGCGGTTAAGGTAGGAAATGAGGTTAGCAGCTGGTTTTGTATTAAATCAGGAGTTAAGCAGGGTTGTGTTCTATCCCCCTTTATATGGATTATTTTGATGGACTTTGTTTTAAGGAGCACAGGAAAGGCAATGGGAGACCACGGAATCAAATGGGGAGGAAAAAGTCTCCTGGACTTGGATTATGCTGATGATTTAAGCATCCTAGATGAAAGTGTGAGCAAAATGAATGAAGTTTTAGAGGTTTTGCGAGTTCAGGGTGCTAGTATTGGTTTGAAAATTAATGTTAGGAAGACCAAGTCACTAAGGCTAGGAATAAGTGAAGATGAAAAGGTGACGTTGGGTAATGAAAAGATTGATCAGGGGGCAGTTTCACTTACCTTGGTAGTATTATTAGTAAAGATGGTGGGAGCAGTGAAGATGTTAAAAAATAGAATAGCCAAGGCTCAGGGTGTTTTTTTCACAGTTAAAAAAAAGTCTGGAAGAATAGGAAGATAAGTCTGCAAACCAAGATTAGAATCTTAGAAGCTACAGTGATGACAGTGGTCAAATATGGCTCTGAAGCATGGACGCTCCGAAAAGCGGATGAAGATTTGCTAGATGTTTTCCAGAGAAATTGCTTAAGGATTGTTCTGGGTTCCCGGCTGACTGACCGTATTTCAAACAATAGGCTATACGAAAAATGTGGTTCAATACCGCTTTCTAGGTCTATAATGAAAGAAAGGTTGAGGTGGTTAGGGCATGTTGTTCGGATGAAGGATGACAGATTGCCGAAGATTATTCTTTTCGGCCAACCATCTAGGGCTAAACGGAAAGCAGGTCGTCCCCGTCTGGGTTGGGAGGACGTCATAAAGAAAGATTTAAAGGAAATGGGAACTTCGTGGGCGGGTGTAAAAAGGGAGGCTTTGAATAGATTGGGGTGGAGGAGGAGCGTGCGTAGCTGTGTTGGCCTCAGGCGGCTTGGTGCTGCGATGAGTTGTTAGTAGTAGTAGTAGTAGTAGTAAAACAAAATTATCGTAAACGCTATGACTCGTAAGCTTAACAAGTGTGAATCGACGACGCAAAGAGAAAATAAATTATACAACACCATTACAAATAAAGAAGAATAGCAGAGAGAATACAGAAAAGAGTTGGAAAGGGAAACAGATGTGAATTCAGGAGTTTCAGTGAAAGAAGGGGGGCTTTTCCCACCATTTTTTTTTCTTTTCCCCTTTTCCTTTAGAGATTTTGACGAAAATAAACTTAAAAAAGACTTGAAGCAATAGAAAATAATGTCCATTTCAGGCAAGAAGAGAGTTTAAAAATAATATTTTCTGGCGCATGGTGGCGGAAACTTTAGATTTAAAATTAATATTGTGCCATGAAAGTCTAAGTTTTAAACAAGTTGGCATTAGGAAACGTCACTTTTTGCTTTACCAATAAATTAAGTGGGTAAATAGTTTGAATTAACTATCTTATAAAGTGATCAATACTTTCTGGAGCAAAGTACTTTACAATTTTGAAATTTGCCACTAAAATGTTCATTTCCTCTCGTTTCTTCAAATTTCCTTGCTAGAAAGCAAGCAATCTTAAATAGGAAAATGAGTATTATTATACGAAACCACGCAACTCTCCTAAACTAGCATTAAATATCGTTACTTTTCGACTTATCAAACAGTTCGTGGTAACCAACTTGTAAGGAGCAATGCAGCTCAATAATAACCAAAACTCTAAGAAACAGAGCTTTAATAACAATAAATGCATTTAAAGAATCGAATTTTGATTCTCATTCCAAACATGTAAAATTCATCCAATTTAATAAAAGTTAGGAGCCTGAGAAAATTTGCCCAATTTAAAAAAAAGGGGGAAAACACCTCCAAAATTTCAATTGATCTTAATGAAAATCATTTGATTAGATTCAGCATACGAGAGAACCCTACTGTAGAGGTTTCAAGCTCCTATGTACAAAAATATGGAATCTTGCATTTTTTTGCCAGAAAGTCATCAACATTTTTTTTTTAAGTGATCAAAAAATTTTGGTCACTTTCATTTCAAAATTTTGAAATAGCCATTTTGTTCAGCATAGTAAAAAAATATAATAACGATGTCTTTAAAGATGAATTAATCCACCCCCCACAGAGTTCCCAGGGGAAGGGCTGTAAGTTATGAACTTTCCCCATTGCTTACATACAGTATTGGTTATTGGGAAGTGAACAGATGTTTTGAGGGGGGATTTTTTTTTGGTGGAGGTGAGGAGTTTACGTGGGAAGATATTTCTAATGAGGAAATTTTCAAAGGGGAGCATTATTTTCCAGCATTATTTTCGAAACTATCTGAAATTAAATTAAAAAACAAGTTTTTCAACCGAAAGTAAGGAGCAACATGAAAACTTTAAATGAACAGAAATTATTACGTATATGAGAGGGGTCACCCCCTTATCAATACCTCGCTCTTTACGCTAAAGTTGTTTTAGTACTTTTAAAAGAGCTAGTCATTTTAATTAAACGGCCATTCTGTTTCAGGATTCGCTCTTAAAGAATTGGGACAAAAAGTAAAAATTAAAATTAAAAATTAAAAAAGATTAATTAAAAGTATGCGTATACTAAAGTATATGTATGTTATATAATAAACTATACTATAGTGCGTATACTATTTACTCAAGTATAAATAATAATTTCTTTCCATTTCAAGTTTTATTTGTTGCTCCTTACTTTCAGTTAAAAACTTCAAAAAAAAAAAAAAAATTCTAATCGTTCTCAAATAATACCGGAAATCTGGCTCTCCTCCATGAAAAATTCTACACCTAGTTTATCAAAATGAACAGCTAATGAACAGAATGAACAGAAAATTTCAGGAACAGCTAATGGTAGCTGTTCACACAGCTAATGAACTAAAATGAACAGAAAATTTCAGGAACAGCTAATGGTAATAATTAGAAGCTTTAAGAGAGAGTTGACGGGGATTTTGAGCTCAATTAAAAGATAATATGAGCATAATGTCCAGCAGAAGATCATATCTTCAATATCTCAGGAACGCCTTTTGATATTTGGTTTAGACATTTTGA
>JAPEVW010001007.1:0-23000 GCA_027921565.1 Artemia sinica | reverse complement strand
AAGTTTTTTAGTATCAAACAGTTCGTGGTAACGAACTGTAAGTAAGGAGCGACCCGGCTCAATGGTAACCGAAACTCTAGAAAACGGGTTTTTGATACCAATAGATATATAAAAAAATCAGATTTCAATGCTGATTTCAAATATATAACTTTCATCAAGTTTAGAGCTACCCATCAAAAGTTACGCGCCTGAGAAAATTTGGCTGATTTTCAAAAAAAGGGGGAAAGACCCCCTAAAAGTTATAGAACCTTAATGAAATCACACCATCATATTCAGCGTATCAGAGAACCCTACTGTAGAGGTTTCAAGCTCCTATCTACAAAAATGTGGATTTTTGCATTTTTTGCCAGAAGAAAGATCACGGATGCGTGTTTATTTGTTTGTTTGTTTGTTGTTTTTTTTCCCCAGGGGTGATCGTATTGACCCAGTGGTCCTAGAATATCGTGGGAGGGCTCATTGGAACGGAAATTAAAGTTTCTAGTGCCCTTTTTAAGTGACCAAAAAAATGGAGGGCAACTAGGCCCCCTCCCACGCTCATTTTTTTCCCAAAGTCACCCGATCAAAATTTTGAGATAGCCATTTTGTTCAGCATGGTCGAAAATATGATAAAAATGTCTTTTAAGATGACTTGATCCCCCAAAGTCCCCAGGGGGAGGGCTGAAAGTTATGAACTTTACTCAATGTTAACATATAGTATTGGTTATTGGGAAGTATACAGACTTTTTCAGAGGAGATTATTTTTGGTAGGTGGGGGAGGGAGAGGGCCGGGGCTATATGGAAGGATCTTTCCATGAAGGAAGTTTTCATGGGGGAAGGGACATTGCTATGAAGGGGGCGCCGGATTTCCCAGCATTATTAAAGAAAAAGATCAGGAATTAAATAAAAAAAAACAAGTTTTTCAACTGATCAACTGATTGTGATTAAGAGGTCATTTTTAAAGAACTGGAAAAAAAATTCGAACTATAGTTTAAAGAGCAGGGTATTGACTAGGGGGCGAACCCCCTAATATACGTGTTAAAAATTTATGAATATAGAAGTTCGTTACGTAAGTTAATTCTAAGTTACGTATATTTATTACTAATAAAAACGTTCGTAAATAAAATTAAACAAGTTTCGAGAAAGCCATTTAACCAAATATAATATGCAAATTTTGTTTTAATTATTCATGTACGGTGAGCCAAAATCAAAACCTGCATTAATTCAAAAACGTTCAAAAATGAAATAAAAAAACAAGTTTTTTTAACTGAAAGTAAGGAACGACGTTAAAACTTAAAACGAACAGAAATTATTCCGTATATGAAGGGGGCTGTCCCCTCCTCAACGCCTCGCTCTTTACGCTAAAGTTTGACTTTCTCACAACTCTATTTTTTTAAACAATAAAAAAACTTTAGCGTAAAGAGCGAGGCGTTGAGGAGGGGACAGCCCCCTTCATATACGGAATAATTTCTGTTCGTTTTAAGTTTTAACGTCGTTCCTTACTTTCAGTTAAAAAAACTTGTTTTTTTATTTAATACTATTAAAAAGCTTTTGGTTCTAATTAAACAGCCCTTGTATTTCAGGAGTAGTTCTTAAAGAATCGACACAAATATATATATATATATATATATATATATATTATATATATATATATATATATATATATATATATATATATATATATATATAGTATATATATATATATATATATATATATAATATATATATATATATATATATATATATATATATATATATATATATATATTTATATATATATATATATATATATATATATATATATATATATTATATATATATATATATATATATCTATATATATATATATATATATATATATATATATATATATATATATATATATATATATATAACCCGATTTTCCTAGTGATCGTGAGTTCCGTTCAAGGCCCCGAAATTTTGATACTCCTTCCGAAATGTAAAAAGTACAATGCTATTTAAAAAAGTTTAGCTAAATATATTATAAGAATTTTGCGTTTTTGAAACTTCTTTCCCCTCCATACTGTTAAGTCCCCTTCACATTCCATTGCTTCCTACCACGGATACTTATTAGAAGAGATCTGACTGGGAGAGAGCTTTGAGACTGGCGATGCTGATCTTTCGTCAATAAAATGAAAACTCTACCTGACACATCCGGGTTCTGTGATTTGCCGCGCTAAGTGTTCAGTATAGAAATTATGGTAACTGTATATAATTTATATGGGTTATATGTTATTATATTAGTTTTACTATTCTGTCTTTGCTTTTTTTTATATTTTTAGTGAAAACAATTACGTTTAGAGATTACATCAATTCACTATATTTGTTTTGCTACGTGTGCGGCTATCTCAAACCCCCTGGAAGACATTTACATCATTCCCAAGGAGAGCATATAAACTATAGTTTGATTCGAAGGTTGACTCTGGTAAGTTGTGTGCACCACAATTCACCTGTTTGACATGTGTATGCAACTTACGGGGTTGGATAAGGAAGGTGAAGAAGAACAACCATCTGGCATTCGGAGTTCCTATGATATTGCGTAAGTCATACTCATACAAAGCTCGTGCATCTGTGAAGTATCTAAATATTCCCTCAGTTTCAATGCCAATTTCACATGATCTTCTGACTTGTCCAATACCAACGCCACCTACAGAATTCAGACTAGCTGAAGGAACGCGACAAGAAAATTCTCCATCTTTGAGCAACAACACGTACCCTCTCTACCATCCTTGGGAACATATTTAGTTGATTAAAAATGATGATCCTTATGACGTCGTACGGGACCTGGCACTAACAAAAGGCCAAGCTGAAATGCTAGCTGAACTGCTATGTTAATGTATGAAAGAATTTAATTCAAAATCACCAGGCATAAGAACTTCGCAATTTTGACTCAGACACAAGGAACTAGTGTAGTTCTTTGTTTTAAGAATGTCACAAATTTCTTTACAAATGTCTTTGCTTTACCGTTTTTTGTTGAATACTATGTGATATTTGTGCAATCCAGATGATTTCAGTCAGGTTATTTAATTTAGGTATCAAGTGATAATTAGGATAACAACAACTTTGTTTAGTGAATGTTAGAAAATAAGAACAATGTAAAACGTTTGTGAAAAATTTAGAATGCTTGGTCCAACATACCAAAAAGTCCTCTTCTGCTGTTTCCAGTTTTCCAATAACTTCATAATAAACATGACAAGGCGTACACCTTTTCCAGTAAGGAACCCAGTGGGAATCATATCCTTGACCTATAACATAAGAAAATACAAATACTAATTTGCCATAAACCTATATCAACTTGTCTAGATAGAGAGCACTGTAGATAAATTTAACTTTATCTACATTTATATCTATGTACAGTGAGATAGAGATATGTGCGCGTATATGCGGGAAAGAGAGAGAGAAAATTAAGGAGAGTTAAAGAGGAAGGGGGGAGATAGAAAGAGAGGAAAGGAAGAGGGAAGAGAGAGATAGAGATAAAAAAGAGAGAGGTGAAAAAAAGAGGAGGGGAGAGGGAGAGGTAGAGAGACCGCGCAAATTAACGCGAACCTTAAGTAAGTTCATAAACAAAAATGTTTCTAGACCCTTTCTTTACAGGATCTGCAGAAATTTTTAGTACACTGAAAAACAATGTATAAGTATGTGTTACGAAAGAAATTCTCACTACCTATTTCACAACCTCAATTTTATATACAGAAATTAAGCAAATAAAAAACAATCTGGGATTTTAGTATGGTTCTAAAATAGCTCATTTTACGTATCGTATAAAACGAGCATAAATTTTGAAGAGCTTACCGCCCTTGGATTCATTTGTATTCAGTCATCAGTTTAGTTTGATAAGCGCACTGTTTCCATAATTTCAATAAATTCCAGATATGTAAAGTCTGGGTTTTGAATAAAGAAAACACCCCAGTGTTAATTATTCCTTCTACTTTCCCCCAAGAATCTAAGGGGTAATTCAAAAAACCGCAACTTTCGGCAGTAATTTTTTCAGCGCTCTTGACTGCAAAATCTTGGTAATATTCCTAAATTACTTTAAAGTAATCTTTAAAGTAATTACTTTAAAGTGGTAAGGTAGTAAGCTTGTTTCTGATTTTTAGTCAGGAAAACGCCGATTCAGTTTTTGAAATTGGTAGAATGACAAAAACTAAACATAATAAAAAATACACAACCAAACGGAATATACAAGCAAAACCAAAACAGAACTCACAACCAAACGGGGTATCTCAATAGTATTGAGGCTTTACTACTTTTAATGGGGCCCATAGCCACTACTCCTTTCTTCATTAGTGGTTTAACGGCACAAAAAGAAGGTTTAACGGCGCATCCCTGTTTCCGTGACCAGATGACGCAAATGTGTTTCTAGCTGACACAATTCCCGGAATGCACGTATCCCATTATATTTTTATATGAGTAATTGGAGTGTGGTCGGGATAATACACAACTGGCAATAAATGGATTCCCTTGCAATGAGGTTACCCTTTTCCAGCTGGCAAGATTCCACGGCAAACCCACACCATTTAAACGGTCAGATAGGGATATTAGCATGGGATTTTAAAGGGTCAGATAGGGAGTCTATAAGTGGAGCTACTAGCCCCTCAAGCTTTCGAACCTGTGCAATGTAGCTCCTGTTTCCAGGTGGTCTATTAAAGGGAAAACAACTAGCGAGATTCCCAAGACACACCCCCCGCACTCCAATGACGTCACACGACTTGCCCTGTTTTAAACGGTCAGTTGTAATATGGATGACCCAATTTTATGTAACCTTGCGACAGGACCCATGGGGAATCTTCGCTTGTAACTTAACAACAGCACACACCTTACGCAATGAAGCTTGACATATATTATGTAAGGACGGAGCACTTCTTACGTAATGACAGTGCACACATCACTGTCACATATTACTTTTTTGGCATTTTATTTTTTGCCGAAACATTCAACGCGTTTTTTTTCTTTCTTTTATCTTAATGGCGTTGCAAACTTTATGTAAGGTCAGCACACACGTTGCGTAGTCACGGCACACATTTTGCGTAATGAAAACGCGACCATCACTGTCACATATTACTTTTTGACATTTTATTTTTTAGCCATAAACTTACAAAGCGTTGTTTTCTTTCTTTGACCTCGCTAGGACTCGAAAGGTCAATTCCTTCCAAAGGAACAACGTTCCAAGCAACAGGACTAAACTGTTATTCCCAGTGTTTTGTCCAAACCCAATATATTCTAAATATAATCTTTTACAGGCAAGAAGATTTCCAATTTGTCGCACACGCTAGAACAGCGTGTTTACTGCCAAAATTTGGCACGCAGTCGGAAACATCTATTTCCAGAAATTACACCTCTTAATTAAGTAATACTTTTTAGGGGGAGATGCCAAATAATATTGTTGATTGTTCCAAATTTATTTTTAGCGATAAAAGACAGAAGGGGTGCTTAAATTGTGCAAACACCTAGGTATTAAAGACGCATCCTAAACAACATATCTTAAGGATTAAGCTTATTGTAAATAAAAGTTTTATTAATTCAAACAAATTTACAACAATATTAAAACAAAGAAAAAGTAGTTAGAAAAACACAACAAACAAAAATAAAACGTCAAAAAAGGCTTCTATAGGATCGTAATATAGGCAGAAAGAACCGTGTCTTGTAGAAAGGCGGGGGGGGGGGGGGTCCTAGAAATCATTTTTAGACGGGAAAGATTGATATTAGAGTTAAATTTAAGCCATATTAAGAGCTTTTGACGAAAATGCTGCCAAATTTCTTTGAGCCATTGAATATGAATATTGATAAGACTATGAATATTTCACACCATTGTGAAAATACACGTACAGTGAGATATATCTATGTACAGTGAGATAGAGATATGTGCGCGTATGTGCGGGAAAGAGAGAGAGAAATTAAGGAGAGTTAAAGAGGAAGGGGGAGATAGAAAGAGAGGAAAGGAAGAGGGAGAGAGAGATAGAGATAAAAAAGAAAGAGGTGAAAAAAAGAGGGAGGGGAGAGGGAGAGGTAGAGAGACCGCGCAAATTAACGCGAATCTTAAGTAAGTTCATAAACAAAATGTTTCTAGACCCTTTCTTTACAGGAGCTGCAAAAATTTTTAGTACACTGAAAAACAATGTATAAGTATGTGTTACGAAAGAAATTCTCACTACCTATTTCACAACCTCAATTTTATATACAGAAATTAAGCAAATAAAAAACAATCCAGGGATTTTAGTATTGTTCTAAAAACAGCTCATTTTACGTATCGTATAAAACGAGCATAATTTTTGAAGAGCTTACCGCACTTGGATTCATTTGTATTCAGTCATCAAATTTAGTTTGATAAGCGCACTGTTTCCATAATTTTAATAAATTCCAGATATGTAAAGTCTGGGTTTTGAATAAGAAACACCCCAGGGTCAATTATTCCTTCTACTTTCCCCCAAGAATCTAAGGGGCAATTAAAAAAACCGCAACTTTCGGCAGTAATTTTTTTCAGCGCTCTTGACTGCAAAATCTTGGTAATATTCCTAAATACTTTAAAGTAATCATTAAAGAAATTACTTTAAAGAGGTCAGGTAGTAAGCTTGTTTCTGATTTTTAGTCAGGAAAACGCCGATTCAGTTTTGAAATTGGTAGAATGACAAAAACTAAACATAATAAAAAATACACAACCAAACGGAATATACAAGCAAAACCAAAACAGAACTCACAACCAAACGGGGTATCTCAATAGTATTGAGGCTTTACTACTTTTAATGGGGCCCATAGCCACTACTCCTTTCTTCCATTAGTGGTTAACGGTGCAAAAAAGAAGGTTTAACAAAAAAAGAAGGTAAGAAAGAGGTGAAAAAAGAGGAGTGGAGAGGGAGAGGTAGAGAGACCGCGCAAATTAACGCGAATCTTAAGTAAATTCATAAACAAAAATGTTTCTAGACCCTTTCTTTACAGGAGCTGCAAAAATTTTTAGTACACTGAAAAACAATGTATAAGTATGTGTTACGAAAGAAATTCTCACTACCTATTTCACAACCTCAATTTTATATACAGAAATTAAGCAAATAAAAAACAATCCAGGGATTTTAGTATTGTTCTAAAACAGCTCATTTTACGTATCGTATAAAACGAGCATAATTTTTGAAGAGCTTACCGCACTTGGATTCATTTGTATCAGTCATCAAATTTAGTTGATAAGCGCACTGTTTCCATAATTTTAATAAATTCCAGATATGTAAAGTCTGGGTTTGAATAAAGAAACACCCCAGGGTCAATTATTCCTTCTACTTTCTCCCCAAGAATCTAAGGGGTAATTAAAAAAACCGCAACTTTCGGCAGTAATTGTTTCAGCGCTCTTGACTGCAAAATCTTGGTAATATCCTAAATTACTTTAAAGTAATCATTAAAGGAATTACTTTAAAGAGGTCAGGTAGTAAGCTTGTTTCTGATTTTTAGTCAGGAAAACGCCCGATTCAGTTTTTGAAATTGGTAGAATGACAAAAACTAAACATAATAAAAAATACACAACCAAACGGAATATACAAGCAAAACCAAAACAGAACTCACAACCAAACGGGGTATCTCAATAGTATTGAGGCTTTACTACTTTTAATGGGGCCCATAGCCACTACTCCTTTCTTCCATTAGTGGTTTAACGGTGCAAAAAGAAGGTTAACGGCGCATCCCTGTTTCCGTGACCAGATGACGCAAATGTGTTTCTAGCTGACACAATTCCCGGAATTCCACGTGTCCCATTATATTTTTATGCGAGTAATTAGAGTGTGGTTGGGATAATACACAACTAGCAATAAATGGATTCCCTTGCAATGAGGTCACCCTTTTCCAGCTGGCAAGATTCCCACGGCAAACCCACGCCATTTAAACGGTCAGATAGGGATATTAGCATGGGATTTTAAAGGGTCAGATAGGGAGTCTATAAGTGGAGCTACTAACCCCTCAAGCTTTCGAACCTGTGCAATGCAGCTCCTGTTTCCAGGTGGTCTATTAAAGGGAAAACAGCTAGCGATATTCCCAAGACACACACCCCCGCACTCCAAGGACGTCACACGACTTACCCTGTTTTAAACGGTCAGTTGTAATATGGATGACCCAATTTTATGTAACCTTCGCGACAGGACCCATGGGGAATCTTCGCTTGTAACTTAACAACAGCACACACCTTACGCAATGAAGCTTCACATATCTTATGTAAGGACGGTGCACTTCTTACGTAATGACAGTGCACACATCACTGTCACATATTACTTTTTTGGAATTTTGTTTTTTGCCCGAAACATTCAACGTCGATTTTTTCTTTCTTTTATCTTAATGGCGTTGCAAACTTTATGTAAGGTCAGCACACACGTTGCGTAATCACGGCGCACATTTTGCGTAATGACAACGCAACCATCACTGTCACATATACTTTTTGACATTTTATTTTTTAGCCAAAACTTACAAAGCGTTGTTTTCTTTCTTTGACCTCACTAGGACTCGAAAGGTCAATTTCCTTCCAAAGGAACAACGCTCCAAGCAACAGGACTAAAGTGCTATTCCCAGTGCTTTGTCCAACCCAATATATTCTAAATATAATCTTTACAGGCAAGAAGATTTCCAACTGTCGCACACGCTAGAACAGCCTGTATTGCCACAGTCACAGGTTTCCTGTGAAACTTCACAGGTTTTTTTGATGGGCACAGGTTCACAGGTTTTTGCCTCTGAATGGTAGAAAATTACATGTTTTGTGCTAAAGGCTCCTAATATGACCTAACATTCTGCTAAAAGTTGAATTTTGTAGTGTTAACATTTTCAAATTATTTTTAGTGATTTTGAGAAATCTATGTATCATAAATCAAAAGCTTCATCACATTAATCACAAATGACAGCCATGGCCATTTTGAAGCAAACCATTTTGAACTGAATGACGATAGGTCGATTGAATGACGAAAGGATTAAAGAAAAGATTAAAGTAAATTGTGAATTGAGACATTTTAAAGTTATCCAATTCAATCGCAACAGAATAGAGAAGGACAGACTAGAGCTTGTAGTGTGGAAGGAGATACAAAATTGTCAATTTGGAAAGACTTGAAGAATATTTGTTGCAAGAAGAGGAAAGTGGACAATAATGGAGCCATCAGGGGCTCCGGTCAAAATCCCCTATGGCTACCAAAATATGCAAGGACTAACAACAATGCCTGTAGTTAACCAGTATGGGCAAATGTTTATACCAATCCAATCTAATAGCCCTAATAACATGTGTTTACCCAGTGTATCATCCTATGTACCAATGGTACCCACGCAAATTAGATATAGTCCACTACTTGATCAGGAGTATCCACCCTTACCAAGTAGCAGAGAAGCATATAATGAACAGGAAATAGACATGTTCGATTGTGCTAACCCTATATTGCAGAAGGTGTGAACACTGAAATAGACAAATCAGCTGCAAAAAGAAGAGCTACAGATGTGGAGTGTCAACAACCTCAAACGAAAAAGTATAATTCAGTGAATAATGGTGGAGTCTCATCCCAGGTTCCAAAAGATGGAAGGAAAGAGATAAATATGGAGTCAAAACAGAGACAGTGGGTGTCAGCAAAATTAAATATCAACAAAGAATTTGAAATCCCAGAAGAAGAGCTTTTCAAGATCGGAATGGTCATTGAAGTAAAGGAGGAAGATGAATCAAAAAGATTCCCAGAAGATTCAGACTCTCAGTGCATGAAAGAACTATTAAAAGAAAACAAGTTTGAGTTCGAAGTTTTGGCTGAAAGAAGGAAAATCTTTATTTTGTGAAAAAATGACATAGCAGCTGAGAAAATTTTGAAGCAAAGTCAAATGTGTGGCTTGGCAACAGAGGCCAAGAGAAAAGGTGAGACAGTAAGAGGGATAATAAAGGGAGTACCCCTTGAAGTTTCAGAGGATGATATTTTAGATAGTATAGATAGCCCAATTGCAATAATTGGGGCCAAAAGGCAAAACGGATTTAATAGAGGGACTAGAAAAATGGAAGACAGTCTTGCAATATTGCTAACATTTGAAAATAATTTCCTTCCTCCTGTTGTCTGGATGGGGGAAGGAGACGAATTGTACATGAATATAAGAGACAATTACTACAATGTCATAAGTGCCAAAGGTATGGACATGTAAAGAAATATTGCCCAGCAAAAGAAGAAATTTGCCTACGATGTCCTGGCAAGCATACATCTGGACTGTGTCAAATGAAGAACAACAATCTACAAAATAAAACATTTTTATATAAATGCATCAATTGCTGTGGTAATCACCCATCAACTTCAATGCAATGTAGTGTCAGACAAAGGAATACCGAGATTTTAAAAGTTGCTGAAAGACATCAAATGAGTTTTAGAAGAGCTGAAATAGTTTATAGGTCATATGCTGAAGTGATTAACAAACAGGCATATAAAGAACAAGCAAAAATCAACGTGTCCCTTAGGGATAAAGAAATTGGTCAGATGCAGCAAAGAATAGTGAGTAATACTATAAACAAGATTGTGATTGGTCTAGTGTTGTCACCAGAAATTTTAAGCATAGAGAACTTGCCTATCAGGGAAAAAGTAGATAAACTCTGTAATTTTATTGAAAGTTTGGGAATCATGCAAATGAACAGCAGCCTTATTTTGAATCAGTGTGTAAATAAATGACTGTTAAATCATACATAAAAATTATGTCTTGGAATGCAAGATCATTAGTTAAAGTGAATAAGGATTTAGTACTAGATTATTGCATTAAGAATAATATTGACGTGTTTTGCATTCAAGAGACTTATTTGAAACCATATATAAATCCATCATTCAGAGATTATAATATAGTGATATTAGATAGATGGAATTAAAGAGAGAGATGGAGAGTGATTATTGGTATTAACAAGGAAATCAACTATATCCCAATTCATTTGTCAATACAGGAGGATTATCAAATGGAGGTTGTTGGATGCAAAATACATCTTAAAAACAAAGTAAAGCTGAATATATTCAGTATTTATATCTCAGACGGTAATTACTTTTAAGTGATCGAGGTCTAGAAAAAATTATAAAAACCATGCCTGGAGGAGAGAAACTAATGATTATAGGTGATTTAAATGCACACAATGGTCTTGGTGTGGATGCGGAAGTGATAATAGAAATGGGAGAACAATCTTTGAATTTTTAATGAAAAACTCAGATATATGCCTGTTTACTCCAAAGGATCTACCAACTTGAATCAACAACAGAACAGGAAGATTAGTGACCATAAACTTGGCCATAGGATCAGCTTCATTGGCACCAAAAGTATCAGTAACAAGTGACATGGAATCCACCCTATATAGTGATCATTTTCCCATTATGGTAGAGATTTCTCAAGATAATAGTGTATGCAAAAATCATGAAGAAACTAGCAAAGTGAATTTAAAGAAGATTAACTGGGAAGATTTTACGAATAAATTACAAGAAACAGATGTTCAGTCACAGGTGAATGGTTGTGAAGATGTCGATGAAAAGATAGATGTATTTCAAAATTCACTCTTAGAAATAGCACAAGAACTGGCTCCAAAAGTAAAAGAGGTCCTATTGACCGCAAACTGAGTGTTTGGTGGAACAATGAATGTACAGTTGCAAAGAAACAGCTATTAGAGGCAAGAAGAAGGTACAATCAGCTTCCAAACTTTGAAAATTTTTAATGTGTCTAAGAGATATGCAGTCTTTAGGCGCCAAACAGTGGAAGCAAAGAAAAATTTCGTATCAAGAATTCGTGGAGAAGTTGGATTTAGACAGCCTGCAAGTAGAGTGTACAAAACAGTGAAAAAAACTGATTACAGGTAAGACAGATGATAATGGTAACCGACCCTTGACTTTTAATGGAGAGGAGTTAGTGGAAGAACAAGAAAAAGCGAATAAAGCAGTAGATTTTATAGAGTCAGTGATTGGGAAGACCAGACGGTTTTAAGGTGATGAAAAACTTACATTTGCTAAGGTAATAAGACTCTCTAAAATAGAAAATGATATGGATTATAAACAGATATTTTACGGTAGAGGGGTTAAAGGATGTGATTCGAAAGTTACCATTAACAGCACCAGGTTTAGACATGATTTACCCACAGTATGCCAAACATTTAAGTGACAAATGGATAAAGACATTGTTAGAAATTATTAACAAAGCTGGGAAGACGGAAAATTTCCAAAAAATATGGAAGGATGGGGTAGTTACTATGATTCCTAAACAAGGCAAAGATAATTCAAAAATGGAAACTTAAGGATGATTACTCTACTACCTGTGTTAGGAAAAGTTTATGAAAGAATGGTTAAGGAGAGGCTTACATGGAAAGTGGAAAGAATAAAACACTTTGAAAGATGTTCAATGTGGGTTTAGAAAGAAACAGATCTACTATAGAAGTGTAACAATGTTTGTAAATGATGCAGTATATTGTTTGGAAAATAGAAAAATCTGTTTAGCAGTTTTCTTTGATGTGAGTAGTGCTTTTGATAGTGTGGTTCATCGACATATCTAGAAGGAGTGATTGCAGCAAAAGTTAGAGGGCATTTACTAGATTTTCTTATGATTATTTACGTGAACGAGAAGTGACAGTAAAAGTGGTAAAGCATATTCGGAAAGAAAGGTACTGAGAAAACATGGCGTACCACAAGGCTCCTCATTGGGGCCAGATTATTACAATATAAGTGAATTTGATATACCACTGGATACAGGAGAGGATAGAGCTGGGATTTTCGCTGATGATAATGCAATGTGGATAGTGTGTGATAGTGTTGAGGAGGGCAACGAGTGGCCCATGAGAAAATAAAATTAATGGAAAACGTGGGCCATGGAAAATTGTGTGCAGTTTCGGTCGAGAAAACCAAAGCAATGGTAATCACGCGAACAAAAAAGTACTCTGCTCTTTGTCTTTTTCTAAATGGGGAAAAAATTGAACCGTGAATCAATTTAAATGGCTTGGAATTACCATTGATAGAAAGCTGACGTTTAAAGTCATATAAGACAGTTAAAGAAAACATGTGCCAAAAGATTAAATATTATGAAAATGTTATGTGGAGTAAAATTTTGGCCCAAAGCCCGACTTTTTGATGGAATTTTATATAAAATACATAAGAGCGAAATTGGAATATGGAGGAATAATTTCTATGGCAGCGTCTAAGTCCTTGTTAGAGGAGCTGGAAACTATTCAATACAGTGCTTTAAGGACAGCTTTGGAGCAAGAAAGACAACTCCACGGAGCTTTCTCGAATCAGAAATGGATTGAGAAGCTAGGTAGCAGGAGAGACATAGCAACATTAAAGTTCTTACGGAAGACATGGATATCTGATCAGTCGAATCCAATTAAATCAAGAATACTAAAAGAGGGAAGGTTGTGGTGTTCATGGAAAAAACTATTCGGTATTGTGAGGGCAAAGGAGATAATGGAAGAGTTTCAAAATGGATTGTCAGTTGACATCAATGTTGAGAGTGTCCAATATGTTCATAACCCCTCAGTGGAAATCCATCCCATACCAGTGCATTACTGAATTTGAAAAGTGGGATAATCTAGATTATGATCAATCAGTCAAGATGACAAAAGAAATGCAATATCTTGACACTGTGGATATCTTCACAGATGCATCCAAAGTGGATAATAGAGTGGGGGCTGCCTTTTGTAATTCCCTCCAAGAATATAGTTAAATGATTAAATATAAGTGATGTAACTACAGTTTTCAAGCAGAAGTAGTTGCAATAGCCAAAGCAGTGAGATACATAATAGATTGGGACCCACAGGTGAAAAATATAGAATCTGTTCGGATTCAAAAAGCGGTTTGGAGGCAATCAAGAATATTTATCTAGCAATTAAAGTAGCTCCTGAAGTGATCTTTTGCCATGAGGAATTACAGAAACTACTGAAAAAGGGGAAGTAACCATCACATTGGATTGGGTACCGGGGCATGCGAACATTAATGGAAATGAAATGGCTGACACTGCAGCAAAACAAGCATCCATAGAAGAAGGGCAAACATTTGTAGATATCACGCCCAGGATGGTTAATCAAATTGGAGAAGTGATAAAGAAATTGAGAATAGAGACATTCGAGGACAGCTGTGTGTTCTCAACAAAATATGTTAGTTATACAAAAGAAAGAAAGGCAATTTGAAAAGAAAATATATGGACCGCTAAGTAAATCTGAAGCCAGGGTGATATTCAGACTAAGGTCAGGTCATGCAGGAATTCAGAAATATAGAGCCCGTTTTTATAATGAAGATCCGAGATGTGCATTTTGTGGAAATGAGGAAACGGTGGAACATCTGTTATTCCAATGTGCTGGAACAGAAGACAGGAGGAAGAATATTAGACAGTTTATTAGAGAAAAAAGAATTCGACAGAGTAGTGACATACTAAGTGGATCGCGCTTGAATAGTGACTGTGCTGATGGACTTAAATTGATATGCAAGTTTTTAAAGGACATTATCGGATACATCTTATATAAACCAAGTAGTATAGTGATTACAAGAAGCCTCCTGAGTCCATGCAGGAAGAGAGGAGGAACCATCCATTTCAATTCAATTCAATTGAATGACGATATGACTGAAAAAGACGATAGGTCGGAGTAAAAAGGCTTTAATATTATTGAATTTTTTCACTGTAAAACCAATTTCAGAATTATCTGTCTGTTATTAGATCGTAAAAAAAACTTCTTTTAAGCTTCTTTTATAAGTTTTTTGAGCTGCTGCTTCAGCAGCATCTAAAACCTTGCCAGACTGGTTAGAGTCTTTGGCGCATGATACAAATACAATACACTACATTACCCATAGTCCAAAGAAGATTGGAGAATTTCTTGACCACCAGAAAATCGCCAAAATTGAAGTGAAACAGTTGCTATCGGTGGTTTATACGAGATGGCTTAGCTTTAAAGCATCCATCAGACGGCTATTAGAAACCTGGAATGCCTTGTTATTGTTTTACGGTGGTCACGCGTTAGGCGAAGACACTGCAGACAAGGCGAGCAAGTAGAAGGCAATCAAAATATACAACGCTTTAAACAATCCTGTCACGAAGGCCTCTCTCTATTTTCTTGCCCACGTTCTTGGGATTACCAACTCCCTAAACACGGACTTTCAGAGCAGTGACACAAGAATCCGTAGGCTGGTGAGCAGCTTCATTACGACGTAGGCAATATTACCTCCAAAATGTTCATAAGAAAACGCCTGATACTGGGTAGCCAAATCACCTTTCTCCATAGATCTGGTTCCCGCGAACTATCTTGAACTGGATGACATGAAATTAGGCACCAATACCGAATGTAGCTGGAGGAACGCGGATCAAGATTGCTGAGGACTCACTCAAAGCCTTAAGGTCAACTGTCTGAGGTTCTGCAAGCAGATGAGACAAAGAATAAGCTGGGAAGATCCAATTTTGTCCGATCTTAAGATTTTGGATCCCTGTGTTGCCCTCGGATCTGAAGAGGTGTTCATTATTCGCATTTCTCGTGTACTTTTCTACGCTTCTGGGAAGCGATGCAACGATTGTAGAAACGCAAGAGAGAAGGCATGACCGTCAACTGCAAGAGCTCAGGTGAGCGAGCTAATCTTGGTCAATATCTGGTCGACCAACCATCTGGTTTCTCAAAGAGTATTTTGCATCTAAAGAACGGTATTGGCGAAAAAACTTTGCTGATCTGTCGACCTTTATGTTGCACCTCTGTTGTCTTCCCCATGCAAGCACTGCTGTAAAGCGACAGTTCTCTTTCCTATCGCATATGAAAATGAGGACTGCGTAACAAGCTGAACACTGGGACAGTTAGTGCATTGATGATGACCAACCAGTTAGTGGTAAAGCCGCTTCCTGGACTATTCCAAGTGATCTACTGGATAAGGCTATCAAATGGAGAGAGACAGTTCCTAATAAAGAGATCTTCGTTGTGCTGAACCTGACAGCTCAGACTTTGACACTGAATAGATTACTGACTTTAATGGGGTGAGTATTCCGTTGCTTCTATACATTCCAGCTCCAATGCAAAGGTTCAGATCGTAATTTTTCCTCGTACCAACGATAATTCATCCTTTTTTTCCTTTCGAAGAGAACAATTGTCTTTTCTCATTAAATCGGTTGTGCTGCAAGGAAGGCTTTCGGATTTATCTTTTGTTGTTTTTCGCCTCATCATCGTTTGGTTCGTCTGTTTGGTTAATTTCATTGTAGTGTATTTTACTTCATTTTTCTCTTTTTTTTCCTTGTCTTACTCACAACTTTGTATATGACACGGGTTATAAGTACATTATTATTATTAGGGAAATAACTGAGAAAAGCCAGGCAACTAGAACAGACCTAAAAAATGCAGCGTAAGTGGATTTAATTGTTTTGGTCCAGAATCAGCATTGCCAAAGGACATGTTTTAGTTTTTCAAAATTCTTGCTTTAGGATTCGCAATAGGAATTAGAGAAAAATATCTCTTTACATTCCAACAGATTTCCCTTCAGCCTCTAAAGATTTCCTTTCAGCCTTCAAGGAAAATTTTATACATCTGAACCTAGTATTAGGTAAACTGTTGATAGTATCTGTCTCTTTTGCAGGGTTTAAGCTACAGGTGGAATTTATGATACTATGAATCGGATCAGTTGTGACTTATCAACCAATATCATTAATATCAACCAAACAAATCAACCAATTATGACTCGGATCAGTTGTGACTTATCAATCAATATCATTATATAAACCAATCAAATTATTGTGTTTTTATGCCAATCTTGTTTTCCAAGACCTGAAGAACCGTAGTAGTAATAATTGTTTCTTTCTTCATTCGAAAACGTCACAGCATTTACTTAAGAATCCTATGCAAGCGGTCTAGTTTAAACCTCGTGTGCAAGACGAACGTGGCTGGCTAATTTTCAGTACCTATTGCTTTGGATTAGAAGTTGGCAGAAATTGTACTCGGATCACCAAATTTAGCGTGGTTCTTAAGAAAACAGGTGGAGTGCTTTGAAAATATGATTTGTGAGAACGTGAAAATCATTCCCCTATTGCCCTTTGAAAACTATAATATCATCACCTAAGTTGGAAGCAGTATAGATGGAAGCAGTATAGTAACCCAATTGAAGACTCTGCAACCTGACTGAAGAAACTTTGCAACGCCTTCTCTCTGAATCCACTGCAAGTACTCCTGGAATTTATAAACTACATACCCTATCCCGAAATTTTAAAGTTCCACAGATATTAACCGGATTGTGGATGCTCCTTGCCAGCCTCCATTAAAAAGAAGTTTTACAGGGAGGCAATTGATGTGTTAATGAATTTAGATGTTCTTTGAGAGAGTAACATCTTCCGAAGTATTGTAACTTTAAAGAAGAGGGGTCGACAAGCAGAGAAGGGGAGGGTCTTGTCACAAGAGCCGTAGAGGTACCTGCCAAGTTTACTCTTAAATTGCGGGGAAATGGTAGCAGGACCTACACTTTCCTGTTTGACCCTATGTAAAAGCCAATTAGTTTCTCCCCCCCCCCTTTGAAGAATATAAATTAATGACATGGAGGAGAATCCATCAAATTGGAAGCCAGAAAGACACCATACGATGGAGTCAAGTGATTTCTAACGAAGAAGAAGGAAAAGTGCAGTTAGAAGCCGAAAGGAGTCCGTTAGGATTCCAGGCGCTTTTTTCAAGAAGAAGAAGAAGTTGTATAGAGCGTAGTGGGTGAGGCTATTGCTGGCGCTGGCGAAACAGCAACAGCAACATTTTAAGAAATTTAAAAATAAATTTCTTGTAATTATTGTCTCGATTTATCAGTAGTGTACCGAACCAATCTGTGCTCAAAAAACCACCTCAGGCCATACAGTGGTGTTTCTTTGGGATGGTGAAGTTTTCACCACAGTATAGTGCAAGACGTTCCGGTATCATAGTGGTATCCTTTCTAGTTTAGATTAAAGCTTATTCCAATAGACAATGGAAAGAACTCCCCCTAAAAAAAAAAGTCCCCGGATCCCACCCCAAATACTAATGAAATTTATCCATTTTTGCTGGTCAAGCCTGGCTGGTCAAGCCTCTGTCTCAAAGCTCACATGAAAGCTCAAATTCTGAGAATAGGACAATGATCAGTGTTGGAGCTAATGTCACCATAGATGATAATGGATTTCAAAACATCCCCAATCAAAAGTATTTCCCCTCCCCCTGTCCAAGTTTCTCCTTCCCAAAACTTAGGCATTTAACTCAAAGTTACCCCTAATATCCCCTTCGAAATAAGAATGATTACTACAATAAGGGTTGCAATTTTCAAAATGTTAAAATCAGTGTTTTCTCTAATATTCACAGTGATGGATCTTTGCTAATAGCTGTCCAAGATCAGAAATAAGCATGATATAATACTTAATCTAAAATCTCTTCTGAATACCCCAATTAATTATCTAAATGGAACCAAAACAATCCCCAACAAAAATAGTAGTAATAATGTTCCCCTAGAAATAACAATTCAGGAGTTAAAAGAAGGGCTCTCAGATAGGGCTGGTAACGCAATCCCTGTAGAAGATGTCACTCAACTGGGTAAACCCAACTAATGGATTAAAAACAAGTAGATCTTTCTTATTTATACTGAAAGAAAAAATTAATATCCAGAAAAGTTATTCCTATTTGGGCAAATCAACCGCACAAGGAATACAAGCCAAAACCTATCCAGTGTCAGAAGTGTCTGAAACTGGGACACACAACAATAAATGCAATGAAATTCTCCTAGCCTGTAGTAATGTAAAGGGTCATCACCTAAAGAGTGACAAGTTGCAACAACACTCAGCCTACATGTATAAATTGTAAAGGCCCACATGAATCCACCAATAAATTACAATGCCCTGCATATAAGAAAAGAGCACTAACACTCGAATAGCAACAGAGAAGGCCATTCCATACCCTTTTGCAGCTATGGAAGCAAAATGCTGCCAATCACACCAAATAAAACCCATATTGAAATTAAATAAAACTCCCAAGTCAAACACTCCCAATGCATCAAGTACACCTTACAAAACACCATCCATTAAGCCCACTAGCTCACATCTCTATCAGAAAGAATCACCAGCCAACAAGCCTCTTGCCTATTAAGATGAGGTCAGCCTGGCACCCCCTCCCAACAAGAAACAAACCAGAAACACTACCAGAATTAATCCCTTAACTGACAAACTGGATGCACACCAAACATACAAACCCAAATATATGCTTATTCATTCTAAACTGCAATGCAGTTCAGGCCATGAATATAAACACAACAACAGAAAACAAAATCATTGATGAATTGGCAAAAAATCTACATCCCTAATCATATGCTCCATTCAAGCAAAAAAAGACTTGCTTTACTATTAACAAAGCTGAACATTGATGCACAGTCATATGAAAAATAAATCAACAACAACAACACATATCAATACTCCAGTCGAATTTAAGATCACTTACAGAAAATAAGTTAAATGAATTAATATCTTTTATGAATAATAATTCCATCAATATTGCTTGCCTCCAGGAAACTCATTTAACCCAAAATCAACAAATTAAGTCTCTGGGATACACTATCCTGAGAGAAAGATAGAAACATCAGAGAGAAAAGGAGGTGGAGTAGCTTTAGTAGTTAAAAAATAATATAAAATCCTGTGGCATCAATTTCCAGATTTGTAAATGATGTTGATGCAATTGTATCAGTGTTTGGCTGAATAATACAAAAAACTTACATATTAAGCTGTTATAACCCTAATGGCAAACTAAAGATGCCATGGATTTCTTCAGCCATATACTAATTCTAATATGTTTTTAGTCTTTTGTTGTGGGAATTTTTTTTTGTTTAGTGATTATTTTTAGTTCTTTTTGTATTTTATTTTAAAATAAAAAAAAAAAAATAAAAAAAAACATTATTTGTGGAAACTTAATGCCCACAGCCTTTGTGGGGGAATAAACCAGCAAATAAAGCTGGTAAGTTCATTGAACGTATAATTTTTCAAATAATAATGAACTAGCTGTTGCTACCCCTCCAAACCTGAATACATATTTCAACCCCAAAAGTGGCAGGGTTTTCTCTACAATTGTACCTACAAGTTGTGTCTCTAAATATTTTGAATAAAATTTATATAAATAAAATTGATAGTCTTACATACTGACCACTTCTGCCATAGTTTGCTCCCTAAATGAACTGCTGAAACCCTATCACATACCTCCAAATATATCAACACTAAAGCAAATGGCCTATGTTCCAAAATAAGCTAAATGATGAAATTACAAGTTCATCCAAAATTCATGCATTTCAAACGCAAAGCTGACATACATGCTGAAGTTTTGCATCTTTACTAATAAATACAGCTAATCATGCTATCCAGGACAACACCAGGAAAACCTTCCCTAAACATATTCCCAAAGCATGGTGGACAAATGAGTGCCAAAATAAATGGAAAACAAAAAATGCAGCTAGGAGAACATTCTAAAAAACCATCACCTACTACATATTTAAAAAAATTACAAGCAGAATCTAATCTAAAAAGGGCCATAATAAATGCTAAATATAACTATGGAATAATTTTGCAAATAATCTCTCAGAGAAACACATGAGCCAATTATACATAAAATCATAAGCCAAATCTGTGGGAAAAAGACTTCCTCCCAACCCACTCCTGTATGAGCTTATCCATAATAATATCCCATTATGACAATGATAATGAAAAAGCTAAGCTATTTGCCACTCTTTTTGTTAATAAGCTAACATAGAATAATTGTAGCAAAATGCCCCCAATTCTATGAACCCAAATTACCAACCTCGCCCAGGATCCGAGTATATAACCAGTCCATTTTCAATCCAGGAAATGAATAATGCAATACATCATATTAGGACCAAGACTAGCGGCAGCTATGACAATATACACCCTACATGGATAAAGAATCTCACCCCTTCATATAAACAGGAACTTCTAAACTGTTATAATCATGCTTGGGCTTCATCTATATTCCCCAATATCTGGAAATGTTCGTCCCTTCTACCAATCCTAAAGAAAAATAAACCCAAAGATAACCCTGAGTCTTATAGGTCCATAGTGATTACTCCTGTGATGGGGAAAATAATGGAGAAAATGATCCATTACCGACTCCTCTGGTTTGTTGAAAAAAAAATATGATCCCTCACACTCAAACTGGATTCAGGAAACACCATTCCTCAACAGACGCTTTCATATTGTTAACAAATGCAATAAATGAATCATTCTCAAAAAATAATGTCCTAGTTGCAGCTTTCCTAGATTTTGAAGGGGTATTTGACAATGTGAACCACCAAATCCTCTTAAACAAACTTGCAAACCTTGGACTACCCCCCAAGCTAGTATCTTTTATAAAATCTTTCATAGAATTGCGAAGTTTCATTGTTTGTGTAGGTTCAGCCTCTTCACCCAAAAGACAATAACCAAAGGCCTTCTTCAGGGAGCAGTCCTCAGCTGCCCTCCTCTTTGCCCTTGATCTCTGGGACATGAACCTCCCCCCCCACGAATCTACAATATGCTGATGATCTGGTACTATGGTCATCTGGCAACACCTTTGAGATTGCACAGTCAAAGCTGCAAAAGTCACTCTTTCAATTTGAAAAAAAATTCTCTCAACATTCAGATTTACCCATTGCACCTACCAAGTCAAAAATAATCCATTTCACCGAAAGTGAAATCATGTTAATGCAAGATTAACTCTAAATGGAACAACTATTCCAGAAGATAATCATATTAATTACCTGGGTCTCATGCTTGACCAAAACTTAATTTCCACCTCCACATTTCAAACACAATAAAAAAATGCTATAGAAACAACAATTATACTAAAAAAACTTCTTTCCACACCCTGGGGCTGTAAGGAGAAAACCTTACTCCAGTTTTAGAAATCACATATAAGACCCATATTGACTATGGGCTCATCTTCTATGGTGCATGTGCAAAGACCCAGATGCCAAAAAATTGAAACAATACAAAATGATATAATACGTCTCATATTTGATCTTAGGAAACCCACAAGCACCAAGTTCTGCTTATGGAGAGTGGATTAACAACAATAAGGGAGAGACGTAGCTTTCTTTGATAAAACATCTCACAAAAATTGAATCAAATAGATCACACACCCTACATAATTGGTAAGAAATCCAGCCATGTATAGAGGCATTGCATATGAGTATGCCAATATTCAGAAGAAGTTTCCTGTACCCGCAAAGTCTATTGCACCTACTTTCCCCCAATCCCTCCATGGAATTGGTCAATCCCCATAATAAATACTGATTTCTCAAAGTGGACTAAACATTTAACCCCCATCACTTTTGTCCAGAAAAAAATTTGCTGAACTTAATACAATCACTTATAAAAACCATTTCCAAAACTTTTTTGATGGGTCAAAATGAATGAGAAGGTAGCAAGTGGTGCCTTCCTTCCTCACCTGAAAATTGCAATGGGTGAGAGATTGTATAATAATGTATCTATAATGTCTGCAGAGTTAAATGCCATAATCATGGCATTAGAATACCTTATGGAAAATAAACCCTTGTTTGCTAATTCAAATAAATTATAGTTTATTCTGATTCTCTATCAAGCCTTGAGTTGCTGTCTTCAGCTCCTCAGTATAAGCTGGATATTGACACTTATCATTGTCTTAGTATTATAGATAATCTTGCTTCAAGTGGCATAAGAACTTATCTTCAGTATATTCCTAGCCACTCTGGTATAAGTGGTAATGAAGTTATTCGCCAATATCCGCGATTTGCACAAAATCCAAAAAAATATGAACTGCCATCGACGGAGAGTTGTTCGCTAGTATCCGTCGATGGCAGTTCATATTTTTTTTGGATTTGTGCAAATCGCGGATATTGGCGAATAATTTGCTTTTATGGTTGTTAGGTAGTTGGTTTTAATTCTTTTAATTTTGGCTTTTATTGATCCATCGTCTCGTTTCGCGCTGAAGAAGAGAGGCGTTTGTCCTCTCAAAATATTCGCTTTGTTTTTTCTGTTTGGCCTATCTTCATTTGGCCTATAAAAAACCCCATTTTTGCTCGTTTTTCTTTCTTTATGTGATGTCAGGC
>JAPEVW010001004.1:15000-23118 GCA_027921565.1 Artemia sinica | reverse complement strand
ATTTGAGGAAAAGACAGTGTGAGGGGGGGGGGGAGGGGGCAAGTTGCACTCCAATCTCTTTTAATTCTTAAAAATGGCACTAGAGCTTCCAATTTCTAATCGAATGAACCCCCTTCCAAGTTTATAACACCATACTTTGCATATGAAGTGCATCTGGAAAAGAAAAATTGAAGCCTTATGGCATTTTCTATAGACAACGATAAAACATTGCCTCTGATAACATTGTTTTGGTTCGTTCTTATTCAGGAGTCAAGCGAGGTTACGTTTTATGCTCATCTATACGGTACAGTGGTCGATACTCCTGACTGTCCAGGCAGAAGACCCGGGTTCGATTCCCCGTGAGAGAAATTTTTATATACAGAACTTAAGGTTTAAAAAAGAAATCAGTTTCTTTTTTAAATATTTGAAAAAAAACTACGTTTCTAAAGAGTTAAAGGGCTGAGTTACAAGGTCGAACCTTAAAACGTACAGGATTAGGAGGCACAGTTGGAGGGCTGTTAAAGAGGATGAGTCACAAGTTAGAACCTTAAAAACGTACAGGGATTAGGAGGTGCAGGTTGGGGGCTGCCGCCCCCCAACCCCCGCTTCCGTATATGAAAGGGGCTGTGCCCTCCTCAACGCCCGCCCTTTACGCTAAAGTTGACTTCTCACAACTCTTTTTTTTGAAAAAAAAAAATTTTAGCGTAAAGAGCGAGGCGTTGAGTTTTATTGAATGTTAAAGTTTAAAAAAGAAACTCAGTTTCTTTTTTAAATCCAATCTTTTAAATCTTTCGCTCAACAGGCGTCTCCAGAAGAATATCACAGTCGGCTTTCAGGTTACAGGTAAGTCTCCACTGCTTTGATAACATTATTTGAAAAAAAACTTATTTAGGGTGAAATGTTTCACAATTAAAAAATTCTTCAACTTATAGTGTTTACACACTGAATTTGTCATTTGGAAAGAAAAAATGTTTCAACCTAGCTGTGCCCAAAGAGTACGAATCTAAATGTGAAATCTCACTGAATGGTGAGGGGTATTTTGAATCATTCAAAAACCACTATGTGTATCCTGGTTATATGGAAGAAGGAGTTAAAATTTAGAAAATAATGAATTTAAAGAAAAAAAAACGTAAGGATATTGATAAAACCTTGACAATAAAGAACAAGCTTATTATGAGACAAATTATTAGGCAATTTAAAAGTTGTACAATTTTTGTGATTGTTACGCACAGAGAGTTATCGTTGAGAAAAGGGGAATATATTTCAAACCCAGTTGTGTCTCAAAAGGGAAAAGGTGTCAATGTAAACTTCATTGAATGTTGAGGAGTGTGTTTTGAACTAAATCAAAACACACTATGTTCAGTCTTGTTTATAAAAAAGGGTGTTTCTACAATACCTTCAGGAATATTTGAGGGTTTCAGTTTTGAAATTTTCAGGCCCCCACTACTGCTACTTCTACAATGGCTGCGAATACTAATTAATTTAACTAAAAATACTTCTGACATTGACCAATTCTAATTGTGACTGCTGTTCAAGTAATTTTGAAGGGGTTAACATCAAAACAAACTATTTGCAATGCGGGTTGTTAAAAATGTTAATCAGAAATAGCAATGGAACCGGCGAGGGTATTAAGATGAAACTTTCAGGACTTGTTGAATGGATGTTGGAAAGTGGTTTAAAGGGAAGGGGGTGACGAACCCACCTTGTTCATTTTAGACACCCCTCCGCCCCTGGTGGAACATTGATCGAAATTTTAAAAATGCCCAGAATTTTTTTAAGAACAGTCCAAAAATCGACTGTCTGTTAGTTCTGTAAGCTTGTTTTTTAGTCAAGAAGAAAAAAAATGGGCACTTACTGGGGATAGTAGCCAAAATAATGTTCGGACATGCTTATTGCATAAGAATCCACTTATTCAAGAAATTTAGGAATTCCAAGGTGTTAGGCTGTTCTCCCTAGAAAATTTCCTCTATAATATTTTTAACCCTGCAGAAAATTCTCCCTGAAAATGTTAAAGTGGAAGGGGGGGGCACTCCCCAAAGTGCACTTTCTCTAGCAAACTGGAAAGAATGAAATTTTCGGATAGATATCTCAAAGTCTCAGTTTTTCATGTTTTTGTTTTTTACATCCAAATCTTTTAGTCTTTTGAAAATATTGACACTATTGTTGACAACCTAGGACACACTTTTCCTACGATTTATACCTCTGGGCCTACTTTTTAATTCAAAGTCAGGGTCAATTTTTTCCCCTCCCACCCCCCACAAACATCCCTCAGCAATTCCAAATGAATCCTGGTTCAGTTTGTTCCTGAGATAGTGAAGATGTGCACTTTTGATAGCCTGGAGACACGAGGCTTCTTTTATTCTACATTGCTACTTAACCAGGAAATTATTCTTAAATCACCAGGCAACTTATATGATCTTTTGATTTAAGGAACTATTTAACCCTTTCAGTCACGAATTTTTTAGCCTGGAAGGTCAAAATTATGAGAGTAGCGAAAGTCAACCATGTGATGGATAAGTACTTACCAGGAATTTTTTCAGATTTTTTTCTGAACGTCTTCTTTCTTTTCCACCATGTACTTGAGCAAGGACAGTGTGACCAAATTTATTCAAATACAGTATAAAACCAATGAAAAACTGAGACTTCAAATATAGTACAAAAAACGAGAAACTGAATTGACAATGATCCTTTTACGTTTCTTTAGGTTTGTGAAACTGTGCGAAACAGTTTCGCGATTCTTCCAGGCAAAGTGGGACGTTGCACTTGGTACACATGAACCTAGTCTTCATGATACAGGGGGCATTTTTACACCTGTTTTGGGCGGCAAATTTTTCTGGCCAATGAGCAAAGGAATCTTTCTTCACGGCGGAGCAGGGCCTACGAAATTTGAGTTTTCGTTTCCTACGATTTTCGGCAACCGAGTCTTCTTCATCACTCTCCTCCTCTTCGCTTGAAGGAAGAGATCTGGGTCGGCCTCTTCTTCTAGGAGTGTCTTCAGACATAATGAGAGTCTCTGCTATGTCGAGTCGGAAGGTGAACGAATCGACAATGTTCTTTTGTCTCATATTCTGTGCCTTGCAAATCTCGACATATTCAAGCCAACTGTTGACTACAGCAAGATCGATCAAATGGAATACGAGTCTCAAAGTCCATTTTTTTGATCGAATGAGGGTCCTATAGTAGGATACCATCTGGTCAAGCTTATCAACCCCACCCATACTCAGGTTATAAGCCGCAATAGCTTCCGGCTGCGTCACTTGTACCTCTGTCTTCGTTTTCTTACACCACTTCATCACGTTTTTTACGTTGCCGCTTCCAATCATGTTAGAAGCGACTATCACCGATCTACAGTCCATCCACTTGATCAGACATACTTCTCCACTCACTAGCTCGTGGAACGCCCCCCTTCCTTTCTTTTTCAGAGACGTATCAGATTCCAACTTTGCGCCAAGAACTCTATTCGCTCTGATCGTGCCGGTGCCATACATACTTTTCCGTTCAAGCTCTTCAAGGAGCGGAATACTCGTAAAAAAGTTGTCAAAGAATATTTTCGTATGCGGGCGAAGCTGGACGCGACCAGCAAGAGCTAGTACCATTCCAGGTCCCAGTCCGAACTGCTTCTGCTCTTCCGTCAGGATAGTTTTCTTACCCTGGTAAACATCAAAAGTGAGTATGATGCCGTTACTGTTACAAAGCATAAAGATTTTTATGCCCCACGGTGTTGGCTTCCCCCTGATATACTGTTTTATGTCCAATGCACCGGTGTACGGCACCATTTGCTCGTCGACTGATACATACTCAGAAGGTACGATGCTTTCTGTCTTTTTCAGGACCCGGTCTATAACCGGACGAACCTTCCATACGCGATCGGTGTTCTCCGGGTCTTTAGAGAGGATATCTACCAGATGAAACAAATTTCGGAGACGCGAAAACCTATTGAAGTTCATGGCGTCTGCTATTAGAGGTATCCGAGTCCGACTACCCCAGTACATGCGATACCTTGGGAATTTAAAAGCACTCATCGCTATATGAATACCTATGAACCTTCTTATTTCAGAGGCTGTTGTACCCAAACTTGAGCCGGTTTTCTGTACAGAATAAAGATTGGTCATCTCGGCGGCTAACTCATAAAATTCACTATCAAAATATTCTTTGAAGTAGTCTATAGGCTCCTCGGGACCAAGTGGCGGCGGCGCCGGGTCGGCATTGTTGATAACTTTCGAGAAGATCGCATTCTTCCATACGAGTCTGCGTTTTCGATTTTTCGGAGGCGGGGGGAGGAGCGGCTCATCATCCTCAACTTCCGATAATGAATCTTCATCCGTATCGTGTGGCTGCGATAGATTTACTGACGCCCAATCTTCACCTTCGTCATCTGAGTTTGGTAGGTCCGATAACTCTGAAAGGTCTGAGTCGATCGCGTCCAAGACATTCAGTATGTCAGCGTGACGAACTCGACGTGGTCGATCATTGGATGGACCTGGAAAAGAAGATAGTGAGTCGCTTTTCCAGAATAGCGACTTGACAGGAAAAAGTTATCACTGATGTTTTCAAATAATACTACCAAAAGTATGTTCCTCTGACTGTACCATATATGCTGCTATTGAACTAGAAAAGTTAGTATCAAGTCACACTGTCCTTACCCAAGAACACGCTACTTCGAAAAAATCTGCGGCATCTATCCAACGCACTAGCGAGGTAAACTTTTTTAATAGATGGGGTAACTAACTGAAAAGGACAAATGAACCCCTTTTTTCGCGTATTTTCATGGTAAATCTGGTAAAAAAAATGCATGAAAACATACCTGGTAGATCCATTCTTTCGAGTACGGATGTGCAACAACTTCAAAATACTGCTAAAAATCAGAATTTAGCATCATCGGTTTGAAACTTCGCCAGTGTCTTTTCGCATTACTTATTATTATGGAGCGCATACTCGAGTATCACTGCCACCTACAGGGTCCAAGTAGGACCAAGCGAAGCTGTGATGTTCCAAATCATGTGGAGAAACATGGTGTCTGAAAGGGTTAACAGTAGTATACAATAGCAGTACTTGATAGCAGAACAAAAATGCTTAGAGGTGAACTTGAAAAAAATATTTTAAAGCCCCCCCCCTCCCCTCCCCCCTATTGTCTGTACCCCTCTCCCCCAAGCTTTAAGCTTGATAATATTCAAGAAAATACAGAGATATTGCAAGATACTCTGTTTTGGAGATAGCCTCGTTATCATCTAATGTCTTCTGACTTGTTTAGACATGAATCAGATTCTAATTACCAAAGGAATTTAGCAGAAGATTCTTGAATTACCAGAGATGCGGCATTTAAAATGATCCACCATTCAAAGTTTAAAGTTTCCCTACACCTCCCGCTTTTTCTTTACCTTTAATTTTACAACTCCACTCCCCAAACTGTTTCTAGAGATCCAGCAAATTTGATGTTGATAGCAAGGATGTGTGAAGGCTCTTTGATTTCTTATTTCTCGAAGTTGAAGGTCAACGCACATTTTTCCCCTCCCCCATACTGGAATAAACGTTCCTGAGGGTTTCAACTTAAATATCTGAAACTGGAAAAGTTTACCAGATTTTCCAAAAAGGGGAAAACAAGCCTCAAAAGTCAAGGAATCTATTGAAAATTTACCATCAAATTCACCGTATCAGAGGAATCTACTGTTGAGGTTTCCAATATCCCTTCTGAGAAAATTTGGAATCTTACGCCGTCCTTTTTTCCTTTGACAATACTTTCCTATTCCTCGTTGGATAATCTGGTAAAAAAAAATTTAAACTTCTCTTACATTATTAGATGCAACTGATAAAATATTATCCCAAGTCATTGAGATAGACAATCTTATAAACGCAGAGAGATTGCCCTTAATTTACGTAATGCCAGAAAACTAATCCTCAGTAACCTACAACTTATTTTCTAGAGAATAGCATGTCTATAAATCAGCACCAAAATGGTCAGAAGTGTCACTAACAACACCGGGGGCAGAATCAGGGTTAACATTAGAGACTACATTATCACGACATGTCGTGGAAGTATCCGATAACCTTTGTAGGTACGCTGATTGATGGAAGTAATCCCAAAATGCTCTGAAAATATTCAATAGTCGGCCAGCTCTGTATTTATTTCAAATCAGTGTCAACGTTCATATCACCCACACAAGAAAATTCGGGAGATCACCGACAAACCTTTCAAGCTGCTCTTCCAAGATAGATCAAAGAATTTGCATTATTATGAGGAAATCGGTAGACCGGTAGCGAACTCATTTTATAACCGCAAAGAATAAACAACCTAAACGACAGATGATGCACGAATGACTCAAACGCCATCATCCTATAAATAGTTAATTTCTTTCCGCATGGCCGCCTCTGTCAATATCCAATCTAGTATATACCGGCAAGGCCCCAATTTTGACAGTAATTGCCTATTTTTTGGTGTAAATTTATGATCCCTCTAGACCAATGCAACTCAGCAAGTGTGTCATTAAGCCATGTCCCGAGACTAGAGAAAAGAAACTCAAACTTAACTTCGCTACGATTAACAGAACAATGCTTGGCTTATGGTTAGTCACTTAGCGTAAAACGACCTTTCTAGACATGCAACAACTTCCGTACTCCTGTTCACTTCCTAAAGGTGCGCAATATCTATATCTGCAACAAATTCTCAAATACCACCTATATCAGTTGAGAATGGAGAACAAAATTCGTCTATCACAACACAAAATAATTTTTTTCATTATTAGTACATGAGACAAGATGAGATAGAACAATAGGAGGGGAAAAAGAGACTAATTGCAATCATAATTAATGAAATTTTACTTTAATATCACGAAACACTAATTGAAAAAGTTTGCGTAGAAAGGAAAACATCAAATATAAAACATAGTGTCCACCGGAAATTTACCATTATTTACTTTGATAAAATCATTTTTGGCATCAAATTGAGCATCTCCCACCAATGCGGCTACAAATAACTACAATAAAAATTAGTGAACGTACTCCTAGTTAAACAAAGATACATTAAACACTAGAGTACAAAGTGATTATACTCATACACCTCTTGACATTGATACCTTACTATTGGTATTATACGATAACTAAAACATTACCATTTACCGTATCCTCACTATTGCCACAGACATATGTTTTTCTTCATCATTAATTAAACTTATATAATAAGGTGGCCTTTTAAAAGTATTTATGGAAAATGGATATAAGTAGAATATTGATATGCAAGGACGTGTTGAACTGAAGATTACGAAACTAAACATTACCATATAATGATGGTCTAGCACTATTTCGATACCAATAGAGAAGTACTGAAAACAATTACAAAACAGTGACCTCGATATGAAAGAGAAAAATAAAAAAATAAATGAAAATTCTTGGCTAAAGGATTGGATAACTTTGCAATTGACTAATTTATGAAACTCAATCAAATACAACACAATAATGATATTTTTCAATTTTCCTAACACAGTTGTACAAAAAAAGAAGTTTGTTATGTAAAACGAACATCGAACAGGGAACACTGACAAAACAGAGAAAAAACTATATCTTTACTTCACTTATGTTATACTTAACTTCCATTATAATCAATTAATAAAGAGGGAGTAGCAGGAAAAGTCTCCCACTATTTATATTTAATTCTTCATCTCCATTGATTCTATATCTAGAGTGTGCGAATGTTCGAGCCTCCAGCTCTCAGACCATGGCTCAAGTATAGCAATTCTATAATGGGGCAGTTCTCTGTTTACTTTTTTAGCAGCACTTATAGATCGTTAAAATAATAATTTTGCCCGGTCGCGGTAGTTCTCTGTGATAGGGTGCAGTCTCATAGGTATTTTGCAATGGCGTACCATTTAGACAGTTGAAATGCAGAATTGGGTGGAAAACTGTTAGAGAACGCTAGCGTCCAAAACGAACCGAGTCACCCGCGATTCTGTCTTATTTGGCAAAGAGAGTCTTTCGCATTTTCTGAACAAATTCGGGGGGGCGGGGAGGAAACCCATCACTAATGTAGACGTGCGGACCATGACGAGACGTGTTTTGCGTTTTAAGGTCTTCCTAGCGTTCTTCAATAATTCACTTTCGTCGTCTCTTTTCCTTGTACCTGAACTTTGATTAACACGTTTTGAATAT
>JAPEVW010001004.1:0-10000 GCA_027921565.1 Artemia sinica | reverse complement strand
GCCAAATGAGCAAAGGTTTTCTTACATATATCACACTGGAAGGGTTTTTCACCTGTATGAACTCGTTTATGATAAGTCAAAGATGCAGAGTGAGTAAAGGTTTTCTTACATATATCACACGGAAAGGGTTTTTCCCCTGTATGCACTCGTTTATGACTAATCAAATGTCCTGAACGAGCAAAAGTTTTCTCACATATATCACACTGAAAAGGTTTTTCACCTGTATGCACTCGTTTACGTACAGTCAAAGATGTCAAGTGAGTAAAGGTTTTCTTACATATATCACACGGAAAGGGTTTTTTCCCCTGTGTGCACTCGTTTATGGACTAGTCAAAATTCGACGCAAAAGCAAGTTTTCTTACATATATCACACTAGAAAGGGTTTATCATTAGTATGCACTCGTTTATGGGAAGTTAAATGTGCCAACTGAGCAAAATCTTTATTACATATATCAAACTGAAAGGTTTTTTTTACCTGTATGAACTCGTTTATGATAAGTCAAAGATGCCGAGTGAGTAAAGGTTTTCTTACATATATCACATGGAAAGGGTTTTTCACCTGTATGAACTTGTTTATGCACACTCAAATTTGCCAACTGAGCAAAGGTTTTCTTACATATATCACACTGGAAGGGTTTTTCACCTGTATGAACTCGTTTATGATAGTCAAAGATGTCAACTGAGCGAAAACTTTATTACATATATCACACTGAAAAGGTTTTTCACCTGTGTGCACTCGTTTAGTGCTAGTTAAATTTGACGCAAAAGCAAAGTTTTCTTACATTTATCACACTGGAAATGTTTATCATTAGTATGCACTTGTTTATGGGAGTCAAATGTGCCAACTGAGTCAAAATCTTTATTACATATATCACACTGGAAGGGTTTTTCACCTGTGTGCACTCGTTTATGTGTAGCCAAATTTGACGCAATAGCAAAAGTTTTCTTACATATGTTACACTGAAGGGTTTTTCACCAGTATGCACTCGTTTGTGTTTAGTCAAATTTGACGCAACAGCAAAAGTTTTCTTACATATATCACACGGGAAGGGTTTTTTACCTGTATGCATTCGTTTATGTTTAGTCAAATCACTTGAATGAACAAAGCTTTTCTTACATATATCACACTGGAAGGGTTTTTCCCCTGTATGTACTCGTTTATGTGTAGTCAAATATGACGAGTCAGCGAAAGTTTTCTGACATAATATCACATTGAAAAGGTTTTTCCCCTGTATGTACTCGTTTATGTGTAGTCAAAGATGCCGAGTGAGTAAAGGTTTTCTTACATATATCGCACGGAAAGGGTTTTTCCCCTGTATGCACTCGTTTATGACTAATCAAATGTCCTGAACGAGCAAAGTTTTCTCACATATATCACTGAAGGTTTTTCACCTGTGTGCACTCGTTTATGACTAATCAGATTTTGCGACTGAGCAAACGTTTTCTTACAATACACCTGAAAGGGTTTTTCCCCTGTATGTACTCGTTTATGTGTAGTCAAATATGACGAGTCAGCGAAAGGTTTTCTTACATATATCACACTGAAAAGCTTTTTCCCCTGTATGTACTCGTTTATGTGTAGTCAAAGATGCCGAGTGAGAAAAGGTTTTCTTACATATATCACACGGAAAGGGTTTTTCCCCTGTATGCACTCGTTTATGACTAATCAAATGTCCTGAACGAGCAAAGGTTTTTCTGACATATATCACACTGAAAAGGTTTTTTCACCTGTATGTGTTTCTTTGATGCCTTTTCCAATCACCCAATCCAGAAAAGCTTTTCTCACATATATTACATTGAAATGATTTCACTCTTTTATGTGTCCTTTGATGCATTTGCAGTTTGCGTTTATTGAAAAATCTCTTTTTGCATATACTGCACTCATGGTATTTTCTAAACTTCTTGTTGGGCGAACGGCGATTCAAAAGATTTCCTTTATCTTTGAGGCCTGTTACCCTAGAATTCAACTCAAGTGAATTTAAACTGACGGTTGTGGACAATTCCTGCGAAGTATCTTGAGAGGTACCACCCTGTAATACTGTTTCAGACTCGTTTTCTGAAAAATGACCAAGTAAAATCAAATGTTCTTTCATGTTATGAATATTCTCTTGCAAACAAATTGGACATCTTCTTGTTTCTCCCATTTGATGCTCAATAAAATGAGCCACAAAGCTTCTATAATCTCTAACTACAGCAGGACAGACATCACATTCTATTGGTGAAAGCTTTTCACAGCCAGTGTCTATATGAAGTTCTAGTATCAACGATGATTCTCTGTCTTTCCGCAGAAGTTGCAACGCCAGAGATTCGTTGAGTTTCACCACCAATGCCACAAATAGTTGAATTCATTACTTCTGAAATTAGGGGATAAAATAAATAAAAGTCAATACTAACAGCTAAGAGTATTACGTAAATATATTATATTGAGAAACATTGGATGAATGAAAATTTATGATTTAAAAAATCTGTTTCATTTCATAGAAATAACAGAAAATAATATTTAAAATTCAACCCGGAGAAAAATATAACAGTTAAAACACTTAAAAGATTCTACAATCATGAAGAGTTTAAGAAATTATATTATACTTATATACACTTAACAATGTATATAAGCCTACACTTAACAGTGCTTACACCTAACTTAATACACTTGAAACTTAAAAGTCAAAAAAATATTATACACTTAGATACATTGACAGCCGATTCCCCATTTTATTTATTTCTCCCCTCATATTATCTTTTAGAATTGAATTGACCTCAATTTAAGTTTAGGTTTCTTTCTTTTCTTTATCTGTTTGTTCTATAATTCATTATACTACTGAAAATCTTTACACAACAGCAGAGCATTATTCAGGAGGGGAGGGGGGGGCAAGCACCTCAGAAGATAACCGAGGGGGGGGGAGGGTTAAACCTAAAAAGCCAAGATAATAAACAGAGAAAAATCTTCCGAAAAAAATTTACATTTTTGTTTAATTTAGATTTAACGCTTAAGTAGCTCAGTGCTAGTAAAAGAGGCAAATAAAAGCTTTTTTATGAGCTAAAACCTCATCGTAACTAGCGTTGTGGCTTGTCTTAATTGACAGATATATATCAGAGGCAACGCTGTAGCGTTGCCTATAGTAAAGGCCATACGGCTCCAATGTTTTATTATTATTATTTATTATAATTTTTTTCCCAGAGGCACTTCATATGGAACGGGTCGTCGTAAAAGCTTCAAAGGGGGCTCATTCGATTGGAAATCGAGAGTTCTAGTGCCCTTTTTAATAGTCGAAAATGATTGAAGGGCAACTAGCCCCCCCCCCCCCCCTACGCCCATCATTCCCCCAAACACATCCAATCAAAATTTTGAGATATCCATTTTGTTCAGCGTAGTTGATTTCCAGATAGAAAATATATTTTTGAGGAGGAACCCCCCCCCCCCACAACCCTCAGGGCAAGGGTTTTAAGCTATGCCCTGGGGGCATATAAGGTTTTTATAGAAGGCGTTGTCGTAGAAACTTCAAAACAGGCTCATTCAATTGGAAATTAAAGAGCTAGTGCCCTTTTTAATAGTCGAAAGTGATTGGAGTGTAACCCCCCTCCACCCAGTTCCATCATTTCCCCAAACACATCCAATCAAAATTTTGAGATAGCCATTTTGTTCAGAGTAGTTGATTTCCAGATAGAAAATATATTTTTGAGGAGGATACCCCCCACAACCCTCAGGGCAAGGGTTTTAAGTTATGCCCTGGGTTATATAAGGTTTTTATAGAAGGCGTTGTCATAGAAACTTCAAAACAGGCTCATTCAATTGGAAATTAAAGAGCTAGTGCCCCTTTTCATAGTCGAAAATGATTGGAGCGTAACTAGCCCCGCTCCCCTCCCCCCACGCCCATCATTTCCCCAAACACATCCAATCAAAATTTTTAGATAGCCATTTTGTTCAGCGTAGTTGATTTCCAGATAGAAAATATATTTTTGAGGTGGACACTCCCCCACAACCCTCAGGGCAAGGATTTTAAGTTATGCCCTGGGGGCATATAAAGTTTTTTATAGAAGGCGTTGTCGTAGTAACTTCAAAACAGACTCATTCAATTGGAAATTAAAGGGCTAATACCCTTTTTAATAGTCCAAAATTATTGGAGGGCAACTAGCCCCCCCCCTCCACGCCCATCATTCCCCCAAACACATCCAATCAAAATTTTGAGATAGCCATTTTGTTCAGTGTAGTTGATTCCCAGATAGAAAATATATTTTTGAGGAGGATACTCCCCCACAACCCTCAGGGCAAGGGTTTTAAGTTATGCCCTGGGGGCATATATGGTTTTTATAGAAGGCGTTCTCGTAGAAACTTCAAAACATGCTCATTCGACTGGAAATTAAAGGGCTAGTGCCCTTTTTAATAGTCGAAAGTGATTGGAGTGTAACTAGCCCCTCCCCCCCCCACGCCCATCATTTCCCCAAACACATCCAATCAAAATTTTCAGATAGCTATTTTGTTTCAGCGTAGTTGATTTCCAGATTGAAAATATATTTTTGAGGAGGACACTCCCCCACAACCCTCAGGGCAAGGGTTTTAAGTTAAGCCCTGGGGGCATATAAGGTTTTTATAGAAGGCGTTGTCGTAGAAAACTTCAAAACAGGCTCATTCGATCGGAAATTAAAGGGCTGGTGCCCTTTTTAATAGTCGAAAGTGATTGGAGTGCAACTAGCCCCCCCCCCCCCCACGCCCATCATTTCCCCAAACACATCCAATCAAAATTCTGAGATAGCCTTTTTGTTCAGCGTAGTTGATTTCCAGATGGAAAATATTTTTTTGAGAAGGACACTCCCCCAGAACCTTCAGGGCAAGGGTTTTAAGATATGCCCTGGTGGCATATAAGGTTTTATAGAAAGCGTTTTCGTAGAAACTTCAAAAAGGGCTCATTCGATTGGAAATTCAAAGGGATAGTGCCCTTTTTAATAGTCAAAAGTGATTGGAGGGGAACTAGCCCCCCCCCCCTACGCTCATCATTTCCCCAAACACATCCAATCAAACTTTTGGGATAGCCGTTTTGTTCAGTGTAGCTGATTTCCAGATAGAAAATATTTTTTTGAGGAGGACACTCCCCAACAACCCTCGGCAAGAGTTTTAAGTTATGCCCTGGGGGCATATCAGGTTTCTATAGAAGGCGTTGTCGTAGAAACTTCAAAACAGGCACATTCAATTGGAAATTTCAAAGGGCTAGTGCCGTTTTTAATAGTCAAAAGTGATTTGAGGGCAACTAGCCCCCCCCCACGCCCATCATTCCCCCAAACACATCCAATCAAAATTTGAGATAGCCATTTTGTTCAGCGTAGTTGATTTCCTGATAGAAAATATGTTTTTGAGGAGGACACTCCCCCAAATCCTTCAGGGCAAGGGTTTTAAGATATGCCCTGGGGGCATACAAGGTTTTTATAGAAGGCGTTGTCGTAGAAACTTCAAAAAAGGTTCATTCGATTGGAAATTCAAAGGAATAGTGCCCTTTTTAATAGTCAAAAGTGATTGGAGGGAACTAGCCCCCCCCCCCCTACGCTCATCATTTCCCCAAACACATCCAATCAAACTTTTGGGATAGCCGTTTTGTTCAGTGTAGCTGATTTCCAGATAGAAAATATGTTTTTGAGGAGGACACTCCCCCACAACCCTCGGCAAGTGTTTTAAGTTATGCCCTGGGGGCATATCAGGTTTCTATAGAAGGCGTTGTCGTAGAAACTTCAAAACAGACACATTCAATTGGAAATTCAAAGGGCTAGTGCCCTTTTTAATAGTCAAAAGTGATTTGAGGGCAACTAGCCCCCCCCCCCCCCCCCACGCCCATCATTCCCCCAAACACATCCAATCAAATTCGAGATAGCCATTTTGTTCAGCGTAGTTGATTTCCAGATAGAAAATATGTTTTTGAGGAAGACAATCCCCCACAACCCTCAGGGCAAGGGTTTTAAGTTATGCCCTGGGGGTATATAAAGTTTTTATAGAAAGCGGTGTCGTAGAAACTTCAAAAAAGGCTCATTCGATTGGAAATTCCGAGGGCTAGTGCCCTTTGTAATAGTCGAAAGTGATTTGAGGGCAACTAACCCCCCTCTCACGCCCAACTTTTCCCCAAACACATCCAATCAAAATTATACTTCAAGGAAGTTTGAACTTGGTTGAACTTCCTTGAAGTAATGATATTAGGGCTGTTTTAAAACTTTTTTAACCAGTTTTAATGATTGAATTTTAATATAAGTTTCTTTTTAGTGTTTTTATTCTCTCCGTCTGTTTTGCTGAGGACGGCCCTTGGATATAGGGTCGAAATATTCATTTAAAGTTGCGTTCCACTGTCTTGTATAAAAAAATTTCCCTGTTGTTCTACTTATTTGTTCATGATGGAAAGGCAGTGTGGTCTTCGTCGCTATTTCCAATCAAAATTTTAAGACAGCCATTTTATTAAACGTAGTTTTAAGTTCTGGAAATTAGGTCTTTGAGGATTACAACTCCCCCAAAGCCCTCAGGGCAAGGGTTGTAATTTGAGGATTCTCCGAATCTTTCATATTATTTCTTATGGAAGGATGCTCGTATAAACTTTAGAGAGGGCTCGTTTGATTGGAAATTGAAAGTTCTTGTTCACTTTTTAAGAGTCAAAAGAGATTGAAGGGCAACTAGCCCCTCTCCCTCCTCCAAGCCCTCAATGCAAAATATAAAAATTTTGAGTTAGACATTTTGTTAAAATAGTTCTAAGTTCTGATAACAAACTCCGGTGTCGACACAGCCCACCAGGGCCCAGGGGTAGGCGTTGTAAGTTATGCCCTGGGGCATAACTTATTAAGGGGGGTTTATAACTTATGGGAAGATTAAAAAAAAACTTTCCGAAAAATAATTTAAAATTCCGAAAATTTTAGTTTCGGAAAACGAATTATATTACAATATGTTTTCTTTTATACTTAATATTGAAAATAAATATTAAAATTACAGTAAAATTTTGAACTGATGAGCTTTTAGCAATTAATATCATTATGCATCAAATATTCAGTTTAATTTATTAGTTCGTTTCAAGATTGGTCAAGACAAATATAGTTTCACTACAAGCAAAATTTGGATATTGCCCCCTTCTTTAACTGTAAAAACCTAAAGCCTTCTGCGTCATTGGTGCTTCACTAAAAACGAATTACTCGTATATTACAAATTTATTATTTTCTAGTTCTTACAGCATTGAAAATGAAAATAAAAATTACAGTGAAAAAAAAACTTGAACTGATTGATCTGTCAACAATTAATATCATTATATATCTAATATTCGATTTGATTTTGTTTATACTTTCCAAGACTGTTCAAGACTCATAAAGTTTTGCCATTTTTTTTTTTAACTAATCGTGTTAGTTTGTTATGAAAACATTCTATGGCTTCTAGGCATTTCTATTTGAGCGGAAACTGCACCTCAAACTTTGTGGAACATGCATTTTCTTGCATGAAACACCAAAATATAATAAAATGTCAAGTTTCGGAGTGTTCCACCACTCGCAAGCAAGTGCCATTTGTATTTTTGAATCCACATAGTCAATTTAGGGGGTGGAGGGTAGGCTAATTCTCGTAGCAGCCCCATTCCGTCGTGGTATGGTTCATATTTTCAACACCTGGCGTCCGGACTATCATATAATCTACCAAGCATACAACTACCCCAAATCAGTATCAATAAATAAATGAAACCCAAAACGAACAAAATTAAAATAAATATTAGAGTAACGAGCATAAATTATATGTGAGTAGGGTTCAAAACCCCTATGCTTTCTAAAAGCCAGAATATAATTTGTACTTTCCTGAAAAAAAATTCAAATGAGTTTACTGAAAAAAAATGTGCATTGTCAATTTAATATACATATGCTGATATTTATTCCCTAAAATCTTAATTAATTTTTGATTTCTTAAAGTTACAAAAGTGAAAATATTTCAAAGAATTGTTTTCAGTAAAGCGCCAATGACGCAGTAGGTTTTAGGCTTCTGCAGTGAGACGATACCCAAACTCTTGTTTGTAGTTATTTTTATTCGATTCAAACTTGATTGCATATTCAATTTAAGTTTCACTCGTTTTAAGATTTATTTATTCATTTACATTAATATATATTGTATGTTTTGTTCGCATTAATTGTTTATTTAATTTCTGTTCGTTTTAAGTTTCATTTATACTTTAATAGCAAAATATTTGTTTTAGTTTTAAGCTAGATTTTCATATTCAATCTAAGCATTACTCGCTTTAAGATCTATTTATTCATTTATATTATTACTTGTTGTATGTTTTTTGCTATGATTGTTCATTTAATTTCTGTTCGTTTTGGGTTTCATTTATTCTTTAATAGTAATTTCTGGTCGTTTTGAGTTTGAATTTTAACAGGTATTTGTATCTCCTGAGGTTAAGTTTAAAATGGAAAACGTTTAGTTTAAAAGTTTCTTTGAAAAACTTATTTTTCGGAAAGTTTTTTTTTCATTAATTACTAACAAATACAACAAGCTCATTTATTTGAAATTTGAAGAGCTTCGCGTTTACAGGGATAATCTGTTCCCGTTTTCTTGCAAGGAAAGGAGAGACAACAAGGAGGCAAATAATGAAGGAAAGAATAATAACGAAAAGAGAGGAAATAAGAATGCTAACAAGAGGCGAATATAACTATAGACTCTTCTAACAATGTTGTACATGAATTAAGAGATGGTGTGATTTATTCTCCGTCATTTGCTCTCCGCACGCTATAAGATACCTTATGACTGTTGCTGCATCTTTCATAGTAATGATCCACCTGAGCCTTAAACATGTACCTGACTCTTCAACCCTCTTAAACCATGCCTTCTCAAGACCAAAACATAATTTGTACTTCACAGAAAATACACTTTAGATGTTTTCACTTTCTTAACTTTAATAAATAGAAATTATCAAAACTTTAAGGAATAAATTTCAATATATATTTTTTAAATTGCAAATAGTCATTTTTTTGTCCGAAAATAGAAGCCTATTATTCCTGTTTAGGAACAATATATTTTGGTCAAACTATTTGTTTGAGTACTGGGATGTCTTACCCTATAGCCAAGGGCTATATCTGACCCCATTGGGAGGGGGCTTGGAAAAACTGTGTGGCATCAATCATTACATTTTGAAAGAGTATTTAAGAGATAATCTACAGCAAAATCTAGTGAGGGGCTTCTTCTGATCTTGGAAAGGTATTGAGTTAGGAGAATGAAACTTCCAGGAAAAAATTCAGAGACTACATTATACTATAGGAAGGTGTTTTCAAGCTCTTGACAAGATATTTATGACTTTAAGGCTATTTTTAAGGCTTTGCCAATACCTTGAAACACTGGTCTTTACCTGTCTTAATCGCTGAAAAATTGATATTTTCCTGATTTTTGTTGTGAGTCAGCTTTTATTTGATTCTAGGTTTAGACAACACAATTCAGATGATTTTAATAGGATTTTAAGCCACATTTGGATTTTTTTTTCTAATTTAGGACAGTTTTTTTTTTGTAAGTATGGAGCAGTTCTTGGAACGTCAACTCCTTTCCTTGCAACTTCAATTTTAAGCATCTTTGGACCCTTGAAAATGATGGTTTCTTTCTATGGTTTTTGGGTATAAAAAAGGTTAAAATACTGAACTGTGATAATTTTTTTTTACATTGAGGTGAAATGACAGTTTTAACCGGCTGAACAGGATAATTAAAAAACATTGCAGAATTGTTTTTGAATTTTTTTTTCGTTATAATGAACTAGTAAGTTTGAAACCAATGTTTTAGCCCTTTTTTATATCCAAAAACTATAGATAGAATTTATTATTTTCAAGGGTTATAAAAGGACTTAAATTAAATATGCAAGAAAAAGAATTATTATATTGAGAAGAAGCCTAAAAAATTCACTTTATTCGTAGGTCTTTTAGATGAAACTGTTCAATATTTACTGGTTGTTTAACTTGTTTACAACAATACAAATCAGGTTTTAGGCAAGTTATGAGGCTTAATACAATTTTCTTGGGACCTGTG
>JAPEVW010001003.1:0-23158 GCA_027921565.1 Artemia sinica | reverse complement strand
TGTTTCGGTGGAAGATAGAAAAAAGTAGTACCATACCTGTGAATATTTTTTTCAACGGAAGATAAAATTTTTTCTAGTTTCAATTTAAAAGTTTTTTCTCAACGAAGTCAAGGAAAAAAGTTCAAAGTTCTCTTCTGAATTTTACTACCCAATGAACACACTTCAATTCTAATTTCCCCTCCAGAGAAACTAAAAAATCTTCCACTTCAGTTCCTTATTTCCGCAAAGACATAAAGAAATTAAAGTTTTTCAATTCTAAATTTGTTTTCGAATGGAAGATAGAAAAAGTTAAATACATACTTGTGATATTTTTCACTGAAGATAAAAAGTTTCTAGTTTTTCAATTAAAATTTCCTCAATGGATTCAAGGAATTCAAGGTCTCGTTCGAATTTTACCACAGGAACAGTGCTTCATTCTAATTTTTCAGAGAAAACAAAAATCTTCCGCTGAAATTCTGTATTTCACCAAGACTAACACGAAATTTCCAAGTAACAATTCCTAAGTTTTTTTCCAGAGAAAAACAGAAAAAATCATTCCATCCTTGTGAATAGTTTTCCCGGATATTTAATTTCTAGTTCAATTTAAAATTTTTCTCAACGAAGTTACGAACATTCAAGTTCTCTTCTGATTTTACCAAGAGTACAATTCCCCTTCTAATTTTTTTTCCGGTGGAAGATAGAAAATCTTCCATTCAGTTCTTGGGGCACATAGCCATAAGAAATTAAACTTCAAATTCTGAAAATTTTTTCCCGGAAGATGAACAACTAATACCATACTTGTGAGTGTTGTCCCCTAAGTTTCAAAGTTTCGTAGGTCAATTTACAGTTCCCCTCAACGAAGTGAAGAAATGTTTCAAGTTGTTCGACTTCCCCTTAAAATTTTAACCTAAAAGAACAAAATTTCCCAATTCCTAATTTTTTCACCAGAAAAGAAATAAAATCTTCCCACTGTTCATTTTCTCTATTTCACAAGAGACCATAAAGAAAAATTTTAAGGTTTCAAATTCCCTAAATTTTTTAGGTGGAAAGATTAAGAAAAAGTAAAATAACCAAATAACCTGTGAAATATTATTTCCAACGGAAGATAAAAAGTTCTAGTTTTTCAATTTTTGAAACAGTTTTCTCAAAACGAAAGTCAAGGAAAGTTTTCCAAGTTCTCCCTTCCTTGAATTTTTTCCCCTCCAATGAACACCACTTCTCAATTCGTAATTTCCCCTCCCCCCAGAGAAAACATAAATCTTCCACTTCAATTCTTTATTTCCAAAAGACTTCAGAAATTTAAAGTTAAATTCCTTATTTTCGTTGGAAGTAGAAGAACCATACCTACTTGTGATATTTTTCCCGGAAAATAAGTTCTAGTTTGAAAAATTTACAATTTCCTCATGAAGTCAGGCAGTTCATTTTGTTCCGATTTGACTAAGAATAACATTCAATTCTAATTTTGTCATAGATAACCAATATCTTCACTGTGGAGTTTATTCTATTTCACGGAAGATACATAAAGTTCTAGTTTTAAAGTTCAATTCTAAAAAATTTTTCGCTGGAAGACGAAAAAGGCAATTCCCCATACTGTGAATAGTTTTCACGGAAAGTAAAAGTTCCTAGTTTCATTGACACCTTTTACTCAACGAAGTGAAGACCCCGCTTTTTCAAGTTCTCTAATGAATTTTTCTAGAAGAAAACAAAATTCAATTCTAATTCACCGAGAAACTTCAGTCTTACACCTTCAGTTCTCTATTTCACCAAGGACATAGAAAGAAATTTTTTTAAAAAGTTTTCAATTTCTAAATTTTTCGGGGGGGGGGGGGGAGGGTGGATACCTACCTGTGCAAAAATTCATCGGAGATAAAAACTTCTAGTTGAATTATTTTTTTTTTCTAACTGAAGATCAAGGAAAGTTTCAAGGTGTCTTCTGAACTTTACCAAGAACACGCTCAATTTTAAAATTTCCCCGGAAGAATAAACAAAAGTCTTCCCCCTCAGTTTCTTTATTTCAACAAGACATAAAGAATTTAAAGCTCAATTCTAATCTTTCGGTGGGTGATAGAAATATTATGGCACGTACTTGTGATTATTTCTCCAGAAGAGAAAGTTCCACTTCAATTTAAATTTCCCCGGAAATAAAAAGTTTTAGTTTCAACTTGCTATTATCAATTGTGAAAGACACTAAAATCAGGAAAAATGAATTCCTTTAGTACTATGCAGAGTATACTAAAAATGACTTCGGCTATGCAGCGTTTTCAACGCGCTATGCTAATTTTGCTTTAAAAACAAAGCCTTTATTTTCCTTGCGAAAAAAAACACCACAAAATCAGAAAAAAAAATGGTTTTTTTTTCAATGTGTTCCCCCCCTTAAGCACCTCCCTACGGCAATTTACGGCCCCCCTTAAATTGTTGAAAAGGATATTTTATGGCAGAGTTTTTCAAGTCGAAAATATGCCTAAGTATTGGGCTTAAAAAAACAAGGCTATTTTCCCTTGCGGAAAAACACAACGAAATCAAGAAAAAAAAATATTGTGTAGGTTTAGGTTTAAGTTTTTAGATTAGGTTAGGTTTTTTATCCCCCTATCGTAACCACGCGCCGGCCAATATAGGGTTAAAGTTTTTTAGGTTTTAGATTAAGTTTTAAGCTTAAAGGTTGTAAAGTTCTAGTTTTAGGTTTTTTTAAGGTTTAAGATTAAAGTTTTTTAGGTTAGGCTAGGTTAAAAAGCCCTAACATAACTGCGCGCCCGCGTAATTTAAGGCCCCTCTAAACCCTAGCCCTAAACCTAAACTTAATCCTCACCTAACCTTAACCTAACTTTACCTAATTCTAACTAAATCTAACCCCCTAATTTATTAACCCTATATGCGCGCGTTAACGTAGGCCCTCACCTTAACACTGCTAATCCTTAACTTAAAACCCTAAACCTAACAAGTATTTTTTCCCTGAATTTTCGTGTGTGTTTTTTTTTCGCAAGAAAATAGGCTTTGGTTTTTTGTTTTTTAGCAAACTTAGCCATATCGAGTTGAAAACTCTCTGCATAAATATTTCCTTCATTTTAAAGCCTAAATTCGTAGGTTTTTAAGGAAACACTGAAAACCAATTTTTTTCTGATTTTTGTGTGTTTTTCGCAAAGAAAACAAAAAATAGCAATTTTGTTTTTAGAAGCAAAACCTTAACCCCATAGTGTGAAGTTTTTGAAAAACCCTTCCCTGCATAAATATCTTCATTTTTAGTTCCCCCTAACTGTGCAATAGGGTACTAAAGGAAACATTGAACATTTTTTCCCTGAGTTTTGTTGTGGGTTTTTTTTTCACAAAGATAAATAGCAAAAGTTTTGAAAACTAGAAAACTTTTTTAAAATCTTCCCCGTGGGCAAATTTAAAATTGAAAGTCAGAAACTTTTTTTATCTTCCCCGTGGAAAATAATCACAAGTCGGCATTAATTTTTATGGCACCAACCGAAAAAAGGAATTTGAAGGGGCTTTTTTCCTTTCCATGAGTTTGTGAATAAAGAACTGGTAGAAGATTTTTGTTTTCACTGATAAAAATTAGCAAGTTGAAGCGTGTTTCTTTGGTAAAGTCCAAAAAAAAACTTGATTTTATCTTCGACTTCGGTAGAAATTTGAAAATTGAAACTGGAACTTTTTTTTTTATCTTCCGTGAAAAATATTTCACAGGATGGGTATTAAAACTTTTTTTTCTTATCTTTCCTATTCGAAAAAAATTTAGAATTGACTTTAAAATTTCTTTTTTGTCTTTGTGAAAAATTAAGAACTGGAAGTGGAAGAAGTTTTTTTTTTTTTTTCCTCTGTTGAATAGAATTAATTTTGCTTTTAGAAAAATTTGGGGGGGAAGATTGAACTAGACAAGCTTTCCTTTCATCTTCCCCGTTGGAAAACTTTTCAACTAACAGAGTACTTTTCCGTGAAAAATTACACCTTGGCTTTTTCTATCTTTCCATCGAAAAATTTAGAATTGAACTTTAGGAATTTCCTTTATGGTCCTTTTGCCGGGAAATTAAGAGAACCTTGCCACCAAGTGGAAGATTTTTGTATTTGCACGCTCTGGAAGAATTAGAATTTGGGGGGAATGTGTTTCCACCCCAATTGAGAAAAATTTCAGAAAGAGAACTTGAAAAACTGTTTTTCATTTGACTTCGTTTTTTGAGGCAAATTTTAAATTTGAACTAAGGAACCTTTTTTATGTTTTTTTTGTTGCAAAAAAAAAAAACGGGAAAATTAGGGGGGGGGGGGAACAAGTTTGGTAATTTGCTTTTTCCCAAAATATCTTTCCACCTTCTGAAAAAAATTTAGCAATTGTAACTTGTTTAAAATTTCGTTTATGGTCATGCTTTTGTGAAATAAGAGAAAACTGGAAGTGGGAAAATTTTTATTTTTTCTTCTGGGAAAAATTAGAAATTTGAATTTTTGCGTGGTTTTACCTTTTAGTAAAATTTTCCAGAAGAAGAACTTGAACTTTTGCCCCTTGGACTTCCATTGAGGAAACCTGTTAATTTGAAGCTAGAACTTTTTTTTTTATCCCTTTCCGGGAAAAATATTCCACAAGTATGGTCATGTTGCTTTTTTTTTTCTATAGTCTTCCACCGACCGAAAAATTTAGAATTGAAAAAACTTTAAATTTTTTCCCCTTTAATGGTCCCCCCTTTTGTTGAAAATAAAGAGAACTGAAGTGGAAGATTTTTTTTTTTTTCGGCTGCTCTGGTGGGAAAATTAGAATTGAACTTTTTTTTTGTTCCCCTCTTTTGGTTTTAAAAATTCGCCAATTAAGAAGAGAAACTTGAACTTTCCCCCTTGACTTCATTGGGAACCGTAAAACTGTAAATTTGAAACTGAACTAAGAACTTTTTATCTTGTCCGGGATAAAAAATTATTCCACTCAACAAGTAAAATGGTTAAAAAAAATTACTTTTTTTTCTATCTTCTCCCCAACCCGAAAAAAATTTTTAGAATTGAGAACTTTTAAATTTCTTTTTAGATTGTCTTTGTGTGAAAATAAAGAAACTGAAAGTGGGAAAAAAGATTTTTTTATTTCTTCTCTGGTGGAAAATTAGAAATTTGAATTTTTTTTTAATTCTTTTGGTAAAAAATGTTCCCAGAAGAAGAAACTTTGAACTTTCAAAAAAAAAACTTGACTTCCCCCAGGTTTTGGAGAAAAATTTTAAATTAGAAACTAGAAAACTTTGTATTAATCTTCCCCGGGAAAAAATAGTCCACAAAGTAAATGGTTAATGCATTACTTTGCTTTTTTCCTATATTTCCCACCGAAAAAAAATTTTAGAATTGTTGAAACTTTTAAATTTCTCTTTTATGTCCTTTTTGTGTGAAATAAAGGAACTGAAAAAGTGGAAGATTTTTTTTTTTATTTTCTCTGGTGGGAAACATTAGAAATTGAAGCCATTTTATTCTTGTGGGGGTAAAAAAAAAAATTCAGACAGAGACCCTTGGAATTTTTTTCTTCCACTTCGTTATCCATTGGAGGAAAATTTTAAATTGAACTTAGAGAACCCTTTTTTGTTCTTCCCGTGGAAAATTTATTCACAAGTAAATTGGTTATTTGTTTTTATTTTCTATCCTTTCCCATCCGAAAAAAATTTTAGATTTGGTAAACTTGAAAAATTTCCTTTTAAATGTCCCCCCTTTTTTTGCCGAAGAATAAAGAAAACTTGAAGTGGGAAGATTTGTTTGTGTTTTCTCCTGAAAAAAAATTAGGAATATGAAAAGCCTGGTGTTTTCATTTGAAGTAAAAATTTCCAATACGAGGAAAACCTTGGAAACTGTGGTACCCCCTGAAGGTGACTTTAATTGAGAAAAATTTGTAAAAAAATTTGAAACCTAGAGACTTTTTTTTATCTTCCCCGGGAAAAAATATTTCCCACAAGTTATGGGTAAATTTGGGGGGGGGGGAGGGCCTTTTTTCTATACCGTTCCCACCCGAAAAAAATTATAGAATTGGGAAAACTTTTAAATTTTCCTTTTAATGTCCCCCCCTCTTGGTGTGAAATAAAAGAACAACTGGAAAGTGGGAAGATTTTTTAATTTTCCTCTTGGTGAAAATCAGAAAAATTGTGAAAATGTTTTGTTTTTCTGGTTTAGTAAAATTTCCAGAAAGAAGGAAACTTTGAAACCTGTTTTTTCCTTCCCCCACTTTTCCCGTTTTGAGGAAAATTTGTAAATTTGAAAAACTAGGAACTTTTTTATAATCTTCGCCGGGAAAATATTACACAAGTTTGTATGGGGTTAATGGTGGCCTTTTTGTCTCATCTTTTCCCAACCCGAAAAATTTTAGAATTTGTGGGGGGGGGCGTTTTAAAATTTCCCCAAATTTTTATGGTCCCCCCATTTTTTGTGAAAATAAAAGAACTTGGGAAAGGTGGGGGGCAAAGATTTTTTTGTTTATTTACCCTCTGAAAAAAAATTTAGAAAATTGAAAGCGGTGGTTCTTTTTTTTAGTAAAAATTCCCAGAAGAGAAACCTGTGAAACCTTTTCCGCTTTTTCACTTTCCCCCCATTGAGGAAACTGGGTAAATTGAACTAGAAAAACTTTTTTAAAATCTTCCCGGTGAAAAATTTATTCCCCACAAGTTAATGGTATTACTTTTTTTTTTCTATCCCTTTCCCCACCGCTAAACTTTAGACCTTGAAACTGTTTAAACAAATTTTCTTTTTTTATATCCACTTTTTGGTGAAATAAGTCTAGAAACTGAAAGTGGGAAGAATTTTTTAATGGTGTTTTTTTTCTCCTGAAAAAAATTAGAAAAATTTTGGAAATTTTTTGTTTTTTTCTCTTTGGTAAAATTTCAGAAGAGAAACTTGGAAACTTTTCCTTGGAAAAACTTCCGTTTTTGAGGAATTTTTATTGTTTTTAAAAATTGAAACTTAGGAAACTTTTGTTTTATTTTTCCGGGGTAAAATATTTTCAAACAGTTGAAAATGGGTTAATTTAACTTTATTTCCTATCTTCCAAACCGAAAAAATTTAGAAATTGGTAACTTTTTAAATTTACTTCTTTCCATCTCTCTTCGAGAACAGATCCTGAAACTGGAAAGTTGGAAGATTTTTTTTTATTTTCTCTGACAAAAAAATTAGGAAAATTTGAATTTTTTGTTCCTTTTGGGTAAAATTTTCCCAGAAGAAGAAAACCTTTGGGAACTTTTTACTTGAACCTTCTTTTTGAGGAAAATTGGTAAAATTTGAACCCTTAGAAACTCGTTGTGTTATCTTCCCGTGGAAAAAACGATTTCACAAGTATGGTATTGGCCCTAATTTTTTTTTTCTAATATCTTCCCCCACCGAAAAAATTTAGAAAAATTGGAACTTTAAAATTTTCTTTTATGTCCCTCCCCTTTTTGGTGGAAAAAATAAAGAGAACTTGACAAGTGGAAAGATTTTTTGTGGTATTTTCTCTGGGGGGGGTGAAAAATTTAGAACTTGGGGAATTTTGTTATTCTGTTTGGGTAAAATTCCAGAAAGAGAACACCTTGAAAATTTTTTTCTTCCACTTCCACGTTTCAATTGAAAGAAAATTTTAAATTGGGAAACTAGAAAACTTTTTTTTTTAATCTCTTTCCCCGGGAAACAATATTCACAGGTAATGGTATTGACTTTTTTTTTTCTATCTTCCCCCCCAACCGAAAAAATTTTTAGATTGCACTTTAAATTTCTTTTTTATGGTCTTTTGTGGAAATAAAGAAAACCTGAAGTTTGGGGAAGAATTTTTTGTTTTTTCTCTTGGTGAAAATTAGAATTTGAATTTTTTTGTTATTTCTTTTTGGTAAATTTCAAGAAAGAGACCTTTGAAACTTTTCCCTTGACCTAATCCACATGTGAAGGAAACTGTAAAAATTGAACCTAGAAAACCTTTTTTTAAAATCTTCTCGGGGGAAAAATAATTCACAAGTATGGTTAAATTTTAACCTTTTTCTATCTTTCCACCGAAAAATTTAGAACCTTTGAAACTTTTCAAATTTTCTTTATGTCCCCCTTTTTTTGGCGGAAAGTTAGGACTGAAAGGTGGAAAGATTTTTTTTTATTTATTCTCTCCTGGTGAAATTAAGAAATTGGAAAGTGTGTGTTCCCCATTGGAGAAAAAAATTCCAAGCAGAAAACTTGAAAAACTTTTTATCTTCCCTGCGAAAAATTTTGGAAACAGTAAAAAACAATTTTAAATTTTTTCTCTCCCTTCAAAAAGAGAACAGAAATCCTGAACTAATGGTGGGAAAAAAAAATTTTTTTTATATTATTTTGAAATTAGAATTGGAATTTTTAAAAAACCTAATTTTTTTTTCCTTTTTTTCAAATTGAGAAAGGGTGGGTGAAAAAAGATAAGTGTACATTTCCAGGTTGGGAAAAATGGGTTTTTTTAGGAAAGGGACATATATGGCAAAAGGAAACCTTGTTGTCTAAGAAGGCTTATAAATAAAGGGCCATAAAAATTGTTTAAAAATGGAGAGGGGTGGGTGTTCTTTGGGAGGGGTTTCCCCCGGGGAAGGGCGTTTTGGGGATCCAGGGGGCCCCTTTTTGAGGGTTGGATTTGGTTTTCCCCCCCCCCTATGGGAAAGCCTGCGGGGACCCTTTTGGGGACCGGCAATGAGCCTTTGGGGGTACCCCTGGGGGGAGGGTCCCACCCCCTTTTGCAACGTGGCCTGAGAGGGTTGTCCCCCCCCCTTTGAGGAACCGGACCCTTGCCCACCTTTGGGGAAAAGCCCCGGTGGAACCCTTTGCGAGGACCGGTGAGGGGCCTTTTGGGGTCACCCGGGGAGCCCCTTGAGGCAAACCCGAATTTGGGCCCCCCCCCTTTATTTGGGGTCCGGTGGCCCCGTTTGGGCGTCCCCACCTGTGACCCGAACCCCCTTTTGGAGGAACCCTGGGGGGGAGAGGACCTTTGGGGTTCCCCGGGGGAAACCCCCCTTTGGGGGTCCAGTGGTCCTTTTGGGAAGCCCCTGGGGTGGAACCTGTGTTGAGGACCTGTAGGCTTCCCTTCCGGGGGTTTGGGGTAGAAGTAAATCGAGGGGCCCCCTTTTGGGAGCCCCCTGGGAGCCCCGGGGGCAGGGCCTTTGGGGTAAAACCGAGGGGGTGGGGGAGGGCTTTTGGGGGGGTCCCCCCTGGTGGTGGGGACCTTTTGGGTGGAAACCCGGGTGAAGGCCCTTTGGGTGGGGGGGGGGCTTGTGGGCTTTTATGTGGTTTCTTTTTAGGGTCTGGGGGTCCCTTTTGGTGGTGCCTTGGGGGTGGAACCTTTGTGACCGGGAAAAGGGCCTTTTTGGGGGACGGTGGATGAACCTTTTGGTGGAGCTTACGGGTTAATGGCCCTTTTTTAAGGTCCTGGGGGCCCCTTTTTGGGGTCCTGGTGGGAAACCCTTTGGGAACCGGAGAGGGCCTTTTTTTGGGACCCTGGGGTGGGGGGAGGACCTTTTTGGGGGGTCCGGGGGGTGGGGCCCTTTTGGAGCACGGATTTGAAGGGGGCCCCTTGGGGCCCCCGGTGGGGGTCCGGTTGGTGGTCCCCCCCCTTGGGGGTGTCCCCTTTTGGGGAAGCCCCGGTGGACCTTTTTGGGGACCCCGGGTTGGAGGGCACCCCTTTGGGGTGAGCCCTGGGGGACCTTTTGAAGGAACGGGCAGGGCCTTTCCCTTCGGGGTAGGGGGTAGAGTAATCGGGGGCTCCCCTTTTTGGGGGAGCCCCTTGGGAGCCCCGGTGGGAAGGGTGCCCCCCGTAATTTGGGGGACCCGGTGGGGGATGGCCTTTGTTTGGGGACCGGGGGGGAGGGCCCTTGTTTGGGGGGTTTCCTGGTGGGTCCTTTGGGGGACCGGGGGAGGGCTTTTGGGGGGGGTTTTCCTGGTGGAACCCTTTTGGGGACCCGGGGGGAGGAACCTGTTTTTGGGGCCCTCGGGGTTAAAAAATGGCCCCTTTCTTAGGGGTCCTGGGGGGGCCCTTTGGGGGTGCCCCTGGGAGGGACCCTTTGGGGGGGAAACTGGGGTTGAGGGGTCCCCTTTTTTGGTGGGTGGGTCCGGTGGGAAGGGCCCTTTTGGGGGGCGCCCGGGGGGCCCCTTTTTGGGAAGCCCAGAGAAACCTTTGAGGTCCGGGGGGGCTTTTTCCTTCCCGGGGGTTGGGGTAGTGCTTGATTTGGCACCCCCTTTTTTGGGTGTTTGGGTTTGGGGGGTGAAGGAATGGACCGGAATAGACAAACAGGCTAGAAAGGGATTGGTCAACGAGAAAAAAGAAAATGTAAAAGTCCGATCTGGGAAGGTTATTGATTTTTGAGAGAAAAAAAAATGGTGGGATGCGATAGTATTGTAGAGATCGTGAATTATATGCAGGCGAAACAAAGCTACGCAGAATACTTCACTACCAATTACTGTAAAATCCCCCTCTTCCTAAAAATCTATTTTAATAATGGTCCTCTAGCTTTTGTTTCACCGCCGAAATAATTCCATAAAAAATGCTGAAAAAACGGTTTTCCCCCGCCAAAATTAAATCCCCCTAAACGGAAATTTCAGCCCATTTCCACCAATTTTGTTTTTTTTGGCATCTCCCCTGAGCTGGCCCCCTTTAATTCAAATTTATTTTGAACCCTTTGTTCCGACACGCCTAAGAATCAAAAACGTTGCCTGCTCTGGAAGAAACTGAAATTTTCTTCGCTTGGTTAGAAACCAATAAAATTTAAATTTCCCGTTTCGTGAATTCAATTCTCCTTTAGACACAACAAATTTAATTCCCCTTTTCGTGTCCCAATCCACTCAATCCCATGAAAAAAAACATCAATGTTGTGGAAATCTAACTGGTTTTCCTAGAACAATTTCCCCTCCTTTGGAAAAATGCCAAAAAGAACATTAATTTTAACTTTTGACGTCCCCCATCTGTCCAGACCTTAAATTTAACTTGTTGTTTCCCGGGGGAAACTCGTTAACTCTGGCTTTTGGAAAAACACAAATAACAAAATTACTATTTTCCCGGATCAAATAACAAATCTGCCCTCGAAACAGGAAAAGGAAATGTCCCCCCCCATTAACTTTGCTTTTCGAACCGACCAACCAAACATTGACCCCCATTAACCAACTGTGGTGTTCCTCCGCCTACCTTTCTAAATGAAACCTTTTTTCTGTTTTCCCCCAAACAAACAAATTAACAATTGAAACCCCCCTTTGGCAACTTTTTTGCCCTCGGAAACAATTAACAACATTGACCTTCGCTAAGAAAGCGTGGGCAAAAAAAAAACACACCCTGGAGAAAAGAGGCCACCATTTGAACCCCGAGTTACGCAACATTTCCCTTCCCCTAATGAACTCCCCCTATTGGGCCCCCAGTATAAGGAGCCCCCCGTCACGAGAATTATTTATGCCCAAATCCCTTTACTGGCCTCATTATTCACGATACAAACAGTAAAAAAAACAGCTTTCTTGAAAATATGGAGAAGAAAAGATGCCCCATTTTTTGTCATCCCCCCCTCGAGTTTTTTGTTCTGTTAGGCCCAATCACCCAACCCAAACAAGATTGGAGTCCCCTATGGCATGGCAAAAAAGTGACTTATAAAAAATTTGCACGCACGTGTCAATTGCCCCTTTTTAATACGGGAAACTTGAACCCCTGAAAAGGGGAAAACAAATAACACAAAAGTTTTTTTTATTTGTTTTTTTTCGTCCCCTTAGCCGGCAAAAAAAGTTGTGGGTTTCCCTTAAGGAAAAAAAAAACACCAACCTTAAGTTTAAAGGGGGTTTTTTGTGTCACACCGAAAAATACGTTTTCCGTATTAAATTATGGGGAAAAATGAGAACCAACCCCCCAGAAACATCCCCTTTATAAAACTCAACATTTTTTGGTCCCCCTGCAATTAGAAAGACACGGAAAGTGCTTTTGCCCCACTTTTTCCATTGTGGCAAAAATTTTGTGTTTTTACAATTTTCGAGCAAAGAAATTAAAAGAAAGAAATTTTTACAATCAAGAAACTTGGAATGAAAAAACCTTTTTGCCCAATGAACTCACCTCCTGAAAAAAAATAAAATTCCCTAAAGTGGAATAATCTTGGGAATTTAATTATTTTTTGTGAATGACCTCGGGAAAAAGTGTATTTTATTTTTTTGTTTGTTGTATAATAAAATATGGCTAGTTTTTAATTTTTATTTATTTTTTTAAGTATTTTCTAATGAAGACCCGTGGTCGCCGGCTGTTATATGGACCCCCGAAATTATCTGACCTTTTGTACCTGTTTTTGTTTCACTGGTCCCCCCCCTAAAGTAAATGGGATTTTTTTAAAATCCCCAATTTTGAAAGTTTTAAATTTGTTACAACCCTGGCCCTGGAAAGGGCCTGGTTGGGCGGGAGGGGGGGTTTTTTGGGTTCCCCCCCATCCTCAACAGAAACCTTAAATTTTTTTTAGAAAATTTTTTGGGCAACCTACGTTTTTTTGAAACCAAAAGTGGCTATCTCAAAAATTTTGATTTGGGATGGTTGTTTTTTGGGGGAAAAGGGTGTGCCCGGTGGGAAGGGGGTGATTGTTGCCCCTCCAATCCAAACTTTTCAACTTTAAAAAGACACTAGCCCCCCCCTTTGAATTCCCCGCAATTTGAAAACGAGCCCCTTTTTTTGAAGTTTTTTCTACGACCCGTGACTTTTCTAAATAAAGAACCTTATATCACCCCAGGGGCCATAACTGTAGAACCCCCTTTGGGGCTCTGAGGGGGCCGTTTTGGGGAGTGGGTCCCTCCTCAAAAAAACATATTAATTCCTCTGTCCCTGGACATGGATCAACCTACGCCCGCTGGACCCAAATGGCTATCTATATCAAAAAAATTTTGATGTGGGGAAATGTGTTTTCGGGAATGAAAATTGGGCCTAAGCCGGGGGGGGGGGGGCTGAGAGTTTTGCCCCTCCAGTCACTTTCGTTCCACTTTCGACCTATTTAAAAGGGCAACTAAGACGCCTTTTGAGTTTCTCCAATCGAATGTGAGCCCCCCTGTTTTTTCGAAAGTGTTTTTCCCTCCTAACGAACAACTGCCTTCGATTACGAGTGGTGCCCTGGGTTCCCCCCCATCTAAGAGCCACCCCAGAAAAACAAATAACTTGAAATCCTTCTTGGCCCTGAGGGGTTTGTTGGGGAGTGTCCCCTTCCTCACAGTAGCATACCATATTGCCGCCTTGGCCTATCTGGCAATCATGCTATCGCTGAAACAAAATGGGTCACTGTCCAATAATTGTGGGGAAAATGGATGTTATCTTTGGGGAATGAATTGGGGCGTCGTGGGGGGGGGGGGGGGGGGGGGGGGGGGGGGGGGGGGGGGGGGGGGGGGGGGGGGGGGGGGCTAGTTGCCCTCCAGCCACTTTCGACTATTTAAAAAAGGGTACTAGCCCTTTGGAATTTTTTTCCTCCGATTTTTCCGAATAGCCTGTTTTTGAAGCCTTTCTTTCCTTCTTCCGTGTGGGGTCCAACACGCGCCCTTTCTATAAGACCTTATAAATTAATGGGCGTCCCAAGAAGCATAACTTTAAAAAAAAATAAAAAAAAACAAAAAACGTGGGGGGGAAAAAAAAACTCTTTTTTGCCCTGAGGGTCCCCTCGTTGGGCAGTGTTCCCTCCATTCAAAAACATATTTATCTGGCCAATCTGGGAAATCAAACTACGCTGAACAAAATTGTAACTATCTAAAAAAAAAAAAAAATTTTGATTGGATGTGTCCCACGGGAAAAGACCGGCGGGGCGGTGAATAGGGGGGGTTAGTTTTGTATCCTTTTGCCTTTTTTCTTCACTTTAACCCTAGCCTTTGAATTTCTAATTCTGAATGAAGCCCTGTTTTGGAGAAGTTTTGCTACGCCCCAACGCCGCGAAACAGGTCCACTGTTTTACGTAAGAACCCTTCATCGGGTTTCCCCAGGGCCTTTTAACTGGGAAAAGCCCTACCTGACCCCAAAATGGGGGGATAGTGTCCTCCTCAAAAAACATATTTTTCTATCTGGAAATTCCAACTACGCTTGAACAAAATGCTATCCCCCCCCATGTTGGGTTTTTTTGCATTGCCTAATAGCTTTTGGGGGAATTGTGGGCCGGGGGGGGGCTAAGTTGCCCGTTTCCCAATCAACTATTCGATGCTAGGGTAACAAGTTTTTTGAAACCTACTTGACAGCCCTTATGGAAAATTTCTCAATCGAATTAGACCTGTTTTGGAAAAAAAAGTTTCTTGTACACCCATTTTATAGCTAGACATCCAGCTTATCAATATTATGATAGTGGCTTTCACCCAGGGCCATACACTTGACACAACAAACCCTTGCCCTGAGGGTTTGGGGGGGAGGGTTTGAGTGGTCTTCCCCTCGGAAAAACATTATTTTCTAATCTGAAATCAATCTTCGTTAAAAAAAAAAAACAAAATGGGTATCTTGTTTTAATCCTGGTGTCCCCCCCCCCCCTGAATGGATGGTACGTCCCTAGGGGGGGCCTAGCCTTTGCCCTCAGAATCCTAGAAGGGAAAATAATCGAATCCTATTAAACAAAAGAAAAAGGAGGCAACTGAGCCACTTTCATTTCCCATCGAATGAGCCCTTTTTTTTTTTTTTTTGAAGTTTTTTTTTTTTTTTTAAATGAAAAAAAAAAAAAAAAAAAAAAAATTTATATTACAAAAAAAAATTTTTTACGACAACGCATTCTATAAAAAACACTTATAATGCCCCCAAGGACATAACTTTTAAAAAAAAAAAAACCCTGCCCTGAGGGGTTATTGGGGCAGTGTCCCCCTCCTCAAAAAAAATATTTTCTTTCTGGAAATCCAACTCAACAAAAAAAAACAAAATTGCTATCCTAAAAACAACTTTAATATAATTGGGGTGTGTTTGGGGAAAAGGCGGGCGTGAGAGGGAGGTATGTTTGCCCCTTGGAAGGTTAAAACTAGATTTTCAAAGCCCTATAAATAAAAAAGGGTAACTAGGTTTCACTTTTTGAAATTTCAAAAACCTCCCTAGTTTTAATGCCCCACAAAAGTCACTAGTCCCCCCACTTTCTTTTTTTTTTTTTCAAGTTCTTCTTCCTATTGGTCCTCCTATTTCTACGACAAAGATTCAATAAAAGCCTTATATGTTTCCCCCAGGGGCATTAACTTAAAAAAAAAAAAACAAAAAAAAAAAAAAACCAAACCCCTTGCCCTGAGGGTCCTGTGGGGGAGTGTTCTTTCCCTCAAAAACATATTTTAATCCTAATCTGGAAGCAACTTACGCTTGCCGACCAAAATGATGGGTATCTTTTTTCAAAGAAAAAAGTTAAAAGGAATTGGATTTAAAATTGGGGGGAATGATGAAGCGGTGGGGGAAGGGGGGCAAAAAGTATCCTAACCCAAAGCACGCGAATCACTTTCCCGACTATTAATCAAAGCATGTACTGAAATTAACTTGAATTTTTCCAAAATCGGAACAGAATGAGCTGTTTTGCAAGTTTTTTCTTCTCTCTAGTCTCTTCTCTTCTTCCTTCCTTACGACAAACGAGGCAGAAATATAACAAAACCTTATATGAATGCCCCCAGGGCGTAACCTTAAAACCCTATGGCCCTGAGTGTTTGTGTCCCCATTGGGTCGCCTCCTCAGAAAACAATAATTTTCTATCTGGAAATCAACTTACGCTTGAACATAAACTGGCTATCCCCCCTCCAATGAATTTTGCATTTGTCCAGTTGTATTAGGGGGAATGATGGGGCGTGGTGTGGGGACTAGTTAATCCAGTCCAAGGTTATCACTTTATTCGGAAATTTTATTTAAGGCTTAAGGGTAAAACTTAGGCCCAATTTGGAATTTCCCAATTGAAAATGAGCCCTGTTTTTTTGAAGTTTTTATACGGACAACACACCTTTCGATAAAAACCTTTAAATATGCCCCCAGGGCCATCAACTTAAAAAAAAACTGGCCGTTGAAAGTCACTGGGGGTTTTGCGGGGGAGTGGGGTCCGCTCCTGCAAAACATATTGGGTGGGGGGTAATTTCCCTGAACTTTAAAAACTGCGTGGGAAAAAAATGGCTTATCCCCCTCAAAAAATTTTTTTGATTGGAATATGTTTTGGGAAAATGGTGGGGCCGTGGGTGGGAAGGGGTGTTTAGTTTTGCCTTCCCAATCACTTTTCGGACTATTTAAAAAGGGCAAACTATCCTATTTTTTTTCAAATTTTTCCAATCAAATTGAGACCCCCTTTTTTTTGAAGTTTTTTTCTACGCCAACGCGTTTTTTTTTCCTGTAAAAAACCCTACATGGTCCCCCCCCAGGGCATAACCTTACCAAACCCTTGCCCCCCTGAGGGGGGGCTTGGTTGGGGGGAGTTTGGGGTCCCCACCCTCCCTCCAAAAAACCATAAATGTTCTGTATCTGGAAATCAACCATCGGCTTTGAAAACAAAATGGGCTAAACCCAAAATTTTGGATTGGAATGGGTGTGTTTGGGGAAAAGGGTGGGGGCGGAGAGAGGGGGTTAGTTTTTTGTGTCCCCCCCTCAATCAATTTTTTTGTCGAAACTATTTTAAAAAAGGCACTAGAACCCCCCTTTTTTTGAAATTTACCCAATCGAATTGAAAGCCCCTTTTTTTTTTCCAAGTTTCTACGTTTTGTCTAAGTTTGTGCTCAAAAACCCCTATGGCCTTTTTCCCCCAAGGGCCAAGAAAACATAATTTTGCAAAACTTTAACCTGGGAAAAAAAAAATTACAAATGAAATGGGTGCAGTTGTCAGTTTTTTTTTAATATGGCCATAGTACTGATATTTTAGTAAATTTAGTAAGGTGTTTAAAAGTATTATTTTTTGAGTTTTATTTTAAAAAGCATAAAAAATGTAAAACATTTTTGTCCCCCCCAAATTTGAAAAATTTTTTCCCAATCGAAAAAATTGAAGCCCTTTTTTTTTCCCAAGTTTTCCCTACCGACCAAATGACAAAATTTTTTTTTTCCCCTATAAAAACCCTTAATATTTCCCCTCAGGGGAAGTAACCCTGTAACAACCCCCTTGTTGCCCCTGGAAGAGTGGCCTTGGGTGGGGGAGTATCACTCCTGCCCCCTCCAAAGTTTACCTAATTTTCCCCAGAAAACTGTTCAACTGGGGGCATTGGAACCATAATATGGGGCCTATCTCCAAAATGTTTAAATTGGGATATGGAATATGTTTTTTTTTGAGGAAAAAGGTGGGGCTGGTGAAAAGGGGGGTTTTTTAAGTTTTTGCCTTCCTCAAAAAAAAATTTCACTTTTTTGAAACAACTTATTTGGAAAAGGGTCACCTAGCCCGTTTTGTCATTTTCAATATTCCCCAATTTTGCATAAAGCCCCATTTTTTGGAAGTTGTGTTTTGTCTAAACCCTTGCAACAACCGCGGGGTTTGTTACCTAATAAAAAAAACCTTTTTACATTGCCCTCCCAGGGCATAATAACTTGTTGACCAACCCTTTAGCCCCCTTTAAAGGGGCCTCTAAGGTGGGTTTTGTTCCAGTCCTCAAAATGGACCCTAAATTTTTTCCAGAATTTTTTTTTTCACCTACGTTTTGTTTTTAACCAAAATTGATTATAATTTCAAAATTTGTATGGAATGTGACATTTGAATTTTGGGGGAAAACCCCGATGGGCCGGCGTGAGAGAGGGGGTTAGTTTTTAACCCTTTTTAATAAAACGTTTTTTTTCGACTTATTAAGGAAAAGGGCCAAACCCTAGCCCCCTTTTTGAAAGTTTCCCACTGATTTTGAAGCGTTTTTTTCATCGAATGATGCCCCTTTTTTTGTTCTACGAAGGTTTCTACAACAATTGCCTTTCTTATAAAAAATAAATGGTTTTAATAATGCCCCCAGGGCCCGCATAACTTGACCAACCAGTTTTTTTTTTTTTTGCCCCTGGAGGGTCCCCCCTTGGTGGGGGAGTGGGCCCTGTCAACCCTCCCAAAGACCAAATACAATTTAATTTCCTTCCCCGGAAAACTCCATCACTATTGCCTTTGAGAAAAAAAAAATGGGCTGTCCCCCAACACCTTCCAAAATTTTTGAATTTGTAAATGGTTGGTTTACGAAAAAAAATGGGTAAGGAGCGGAAGAGGTTGGGGTTTGTAAGTTTGTTGGCCCGGTTCCCCAATCCCATTTTTTTTTTTTTTCAAAAATTATTTAAAAAAGGGCAATTATTGCCACCCCCCCCCCCCAACTAGCTTATTTTTCCAAAATTTTTTCCAATCCGAAATGAGGCCGTTTTTTGAGTTTTTTTGGTGAAGTTTCTTACGACAATGCCGGTTTTTCTGGGTAAAAACCCATTTAACATGGTCACCCCCCAGGGGGAAATAACTTTTTACAAACCCCTTGCCCAAAACTGGATTTGCCTTTGTGGGGGGGAGGGGTTCCCATTCCCTTCCAAAGATCCATTAATTTTCTATCTGGAAAACTTTTTTCCAAACTACGCCTTAACCAAAAATTGTGCCAAATTCCTCAAAAATTTTTTTTTGAAATTTGATGTGGTGTGTTTTTTTTGAGGAAAAAGGTGTGGCGAGTGCGAGGGGGGGGTTTAGTAGAAAAAAAGCCCGCAAATCACTTTTTTTTGAAACTATTTAGAAAATAAGGGCAAAGAAAACCTTTTCATTTGTCAATTTTTTCCAATTGCGAATGAAAATTTTTTTTTTTTTTTTTTTTTTTTTTTTCAAGTTTTTTTCCTAACGAACAAAGATTTTTTCCAAGTAAAAACCTTTTAAATATTTTGCGCCCCCCCACCAGCCGCAATAAACTTTTTACAACCCTTTTGCCCCTGAAGAAATTTGTGGGGGGGGGTGAAATGGGTGGTAACCCCCCCCATGCCTTTAAAGAAATATAATTTTTTTTTTCCCCGGAGTTTGAATTTTTTTCAAAACTCCCTTTGTTTTTGGAACAAAAAAGGGCCTTTATCTCCACAAATTTTTTTGAATTGGAAATTGTTGGTTGTTTTTTGCGATGAATTGTGGGAATGGGGGGCAAAAATGGGGAACAGGGGGGTGGGGTTTGTTTTTTATTGTGTTTTTTTGCCCTTTCAAATTGCTTTCGAAACTTTTTGAACCTATTTTAAAAAGGGGGCCACTTTAGCCCCTTTTCAATTTTTTTCCCCAAATTCGAAATGAGCCCCCTGTTTTCCCAAAGTTGCCTTTTACGACCCAACACGAATTCTTATCCCCTATAAAAAAAAAAAAAACCCGCTTATAATGGCCCCCAGGGCACAATAAACCCCTTTTTTTTTAAAAAAACAAAACCCTTTGGCCCCTGAGTTGGGGGGCCTGGGGTCGGGGGGGGGGGGGTTTTTTTTTTTTTTTTTTCCAATCCTTAAAAAATACCTAATTTTTCCAAAATAACCTTTCCAAAACTTAACCGTTGTGAAAAACAAAAAAATGGGCCCCCTTTATCTAAAAAATTTTTTTTTTGAATTTTTTTGATTTTTAAAAAAAAAATTTTTTTTTCCCCACCAGGAAAGGTTTGAGCCCGTGATAAGAGGGGTTTAGTTGCCCCTTGCCCCCCATCCACTTTTCGAACTTAAATTAAAAAAAAGGGCCACCCTAATCCCTTACGTTTGGGGAAATTTTTTTCCCAATCGAAAGGAGCCCCTTTTTTTGTTTTTTCCTCAAGTTTTCTAACGAATAAGCTTTCAATAAAAAACCGAAAATGGCCCCCCCATGGCAAATAACTTTTACAGCCCTTTTTTGCCCTGATTGGAAAGGCCTTTTTATGGGGGGGGGGAGTAAAAAATCCCAAATCCCCTCAAAAGATTACATAATTTTTTTCCCTGGCCCTTTTTGAAATCACCTGAATAATTTTGAAACCAAAAAGGCTTTAATGGTCACAATTTTTTGGATTTTGGAGTGTTGTTTTTTTATGGAAAATAAATGGGGTAGGCAAATGGGGAAGGGGTGGTTTTTGAGTTGTCCCCCACCCCTTTCTCCATCACTTTTCGAACTATTTAAAAATGCACCAAGCCCCCCCGCTCCAATTTTCCCATTTGGATGAAGCCCCCCTTTTCGAAGTTTCCTTACGACAACTTTCTTTCCAATCGAAAAATGGTGCCCCCTGGCCCTCTTAAAAGGAAAAAATAATAATAACCCCAATTTTTTCTCGGCAACAAGCGTTGTTGCAATAAACCCTGATGATGTCCCCCCCCAGGGCACATAAAGATTTTACAAACCCTTTTCCCCCTGCGAGGAACTGGGGTTGGGGGGGGGATGAACATTCTTAAACATATTTGGTGTCCTCCCTGGGAAATCAACCTACGCTGGGGGGGGAAACAAAAATTGGCTGTCCTCCAAAAATCTTTTATTTTGGATTGGTGTTTTTTGAATGGGGGAATGAATGGATGTGGGGGGCTACGTCTTGCCCACCTTCCAATCCTTTTTTTTTGACCCCTAAATTTTGGGATAAATGAACACTACCCCAGCCCTTTAAATTTTCCAATTCGAAGGGGCCGGGCAAAAATAGGTGAAGTTTTTTCCCCTACGACAACCGTCCTTCTATAAAACCTTATATGCCCACCCCCATGGCAAAAATAACCCTACCAACCCTTGGCCCCTAAAAGAACCTGTGGGGGAGTGTGTCCCTCCACCCTTGTAAAACATAATTTTCCCCTATTTGGAAATCAACTTTAACGCTGAACAAAAATGGGCTGTTCCTCAAAAATTTTTGATTGGATGGTGGTTTGGTTCACGGGGGGGGGGGAGAAATGGGTGGGCCCGTTGTGAGGTGGGGGCTAGTCATATTGCACATTCCCACCAGTCCCACTATTGCACCCCTAAAAAAGGTGCCCAAGCTGAAACTCCCTCGAAAATTTCGTTCGAAATGAGCCCCCCCTTTGAAGTTCCTCGACGAACCCCTTCCATTTTAATGAAAAGGTGGGCCTCCTGGTGGGGAGAAAAAAATAAATAATGATATAAATAAGAAATACATTGGGAGCCGTATGGCCTTTTTACTATAGCCAAGGCCTTTATAGCGTTTGGCCCCCTTTCATAAGAACCATTATAAACGCCCCCCCACAGGGACCAACCTCCCCTTTCAAACGCCCTATCCCACCGGGCTTTCCCTGGGGGGCCGTTTTTTGTTTATCGTTAGTTTGTGAACTATTTTTTTCCAAAAAACAAAAAATTAGCAAAAACTTTAACCTGGGAAAAAAAATATAAATGTTTATTTTTTAACTTTTATAAACTTTTTTTAATAAATCAATAAAATAATTCAAGCATTTTTTTGGATTAACTAAATAATCCCAGTTTATATGTATTTTAACCCTCCACAAATGCAAAACATTCATTTTTGTTATTTTTTTTTCCCAGTAAAGTCAAATTTTTTGTTTGTATTCTGGCCCTTGGGGAACTTAATGGTTTTTAAATTTCTGCTCCGTTTTTTGAAGTTTGAACTCCCGGTTTTACAGTTATCCGTAAAAATTTTTCCCCTTTTCGTGTTTTTGAGGGTTTTTTTCCCCATTTAAATTTATCGATGGCTTGATTTCCGTGGGTTAGCTTCACGCTTTGGTAAAAGATTTTTTTGATTTTGTTATTTTTTGCTTAATTTGTTTTTTGTTTTTAAATGGTTATTCTGTTTACTTTCTTTGAAAAACCTGTTATTTTTTTGTTGTGGGGGGAAAATGTTTTTTTTTAAATTAAAAATTTGTTTCTGTTTCGTTTTTATATTGGAACAATTAGATCCCCACTTTTCAGGGAAAAAAGAACAAATAATACTTTTAAAATTTTTTTCGTTTTTTTTTAATAAAGAAACTGTTTTAGAGTTTTTTTGGCCACTTCCCCCTATGTTGTAAAAATGCTGGCAGAAAAAATTTTTTCAGAAAATTTTTTTATTTTAACAAACATACAAAACCCCTTTTTTAAAAAATTCTGGACACAAATATTTAAAGCCTAACCTGTTTAGTTTTTTTTAGTTGTTTTTGTTTTATATACCTTTCCCTCTAGTTTTTGAAGAAACCCTGGGAAAAAAAATATGGAAGAAAAAACCTTGGAATACCATTCCGCAAAAAAAAATCTGTTTTTACTTTTCCACCTTCTTTGATAGCCATTGGAATACAACTTACGCCCTTTAGTTTTTTTGACAGGGGAGGGGAATTTGGTTTTAAATTTTAAGCAGCAAAAGAAATGGGAGGGTTTTTTTTTTTGGAGTGGGAGGAAATGGGAGTGGAAGGGGGATATCCCAGTGCCCCTCAAAATCACTTTTAGACATCAGAAAAAGGGCATCCAGCTCCCCCTTTATATTTTTTTCATTGAAATGGAAGCCCCTTTTCGAAGTTCCCCCACGAACCAAAAACGCCTTTTCCCGAATTTACCGAAAAGTTGCCCCTGGTCACCACCTAAAACAAACACAACAATAAAAAAATAATACATTATACCCATCTTCGGATCTTAACTGATAAAATGTCCCCCCAACACAGGCCTTCCCAATCCCTTTCGACTAATTAGAAAAGGGCAAACTAGTGCCCCCTTTCAGATTTTCCCAACCGAAAATGAGCCCCCCCCTTTTTGGAAACAGGGGAAACCCGAACCGCTTTCTTAATCACCTTATTATGCCCCCCGGGCACAGATAATAAAATTTAACAAACCCTTTCCCTATGGTCCTGAGGTGTTAGGTGTGTTTGTTCATCCCTCCTTAAGGACCAACTGTTCGGCAGAACTTTCCAAACTACAAATTTTAAAGCAAACCATGGCCCTGATCTTCAAAACAATTTTGATTTGGATGTTTTTTTTTTTCTGGTTTTCTGGAAATGTGTGGGCCGTGGGATAGGGGCGGTTAGTCCGCCCACCTCGACAATCCACTTTTCGACACTTTAAAAAAGTTGGGCGCCCCTAAGACCCTATTTCAAATTTTCAAATCAAAAGAGCCCGTGTTTTTTTTTTGAAAAGTTTTTCCTTACGACAAAACTTTTCCAATAAAAAAAATCCTTTTAATATGCCCCCCCAGGGCAAATAACTTACAACCCTTGCCCCCGCCTGAAGTGGCGGGGTGGGGGGGGTGTTCCCCCCACCATTCCTCAAAGGACCCTACTTTTTCCAGAAACTTTCCTTCTACGTTGTTTGTTTGGAAACAAACTGACATTTTCTGAGAAAAAAAAATTTGTGAGTTTTGAAACTGTTGTTTTTGTTTTTTTTGTTGACGAATTGGTTGGGGGGCCCGTTGGAGAGGGGGGGTTTTTATTTTACCCCCCCCCCCCCCCATCCCTTTCGACTATTACAAA
>JAPEVW010001002.1:20000-23324 GCA_027921565.1 Artemia sinica | reverse complement strand
AAGTCCTTTGTTTTTTGTGTTTCTTGTCCCTCCCCCTTTGTTGGTTTGTTGTTTAGTTTGTCTTTTTTGTATGTCTAAAAGTTTTTTTTTGTCTACAGTTTGTTTTCTCTGTTTGTATGTCTGAAGTTTTTGTCTTTTTTGGTTTGTATGTCTAAAGTGTCCTGTCTTTGTTGGTTTTTTTTCTGAAGTGTTTGTCTTTGTTGGTTCCCTCCGTATGTTCTTTTTTTCCCTGTCTTTTTTTGACCCCCCCCACCTGGTTTGTATGTCTGAAGTGTTTGTCTTTGTTGGTTTGTTTTGTCTGAAGTGTTTGTCTTTCTGTTTGTATGTCTGATTTGTTTTCTTTGTTGTTTTATGTCTGAAGTTTTTTTTTTTGTTTTTATTTTGAAGTTTTCTTTGTTTTTGTATTTTTTTTTTTTCTTTGTTGTTGTTGTCTGAAGTTTTTTTTTTTTTTTGGTTTTTATTTCTGATAGTGTTGTTTTTGTTTGGTTTTGTATTTCTAAAGTGTTTGTTTTTGTTTTTTGTATTTTTTATAGTGTCTGTCTTTTTTTTTTTTTTTATGTCTGAAGTGTTCCTTTCCCTCCCTTTTTTGTTTGTTGTCTCCCCCCCCCTTCTGTTTTTTTTTTTTTTTTTGTTTTTTTGTTTTTTGGGGTGTCTTTTTTTTTTTGCCCTTTCCTTTCTTTTTTGTTTTTGTTTTCTTTTTTTTTGTTTTTGTTGGTTTTTTTTGTTTTCCCCCCCTCTCCTTTTTTTTTTTTTACATTCTGCAGTGTTGTCTTTGTTTGGTTTTTATGTCCTTTTTTGTCTGTCTTTTTCTTCTTTCTCTCCTTTGTCTTTTTTTTTTGTTTGTCTTTCTGTCTTCCCTCCCCTTTTGTTTTCTCCACCTTGCCTTCTTTCTTGTTTTTTATGTCTGAAGTGTTTTCTTTGTTTTGTTTGTTGTTCTTGAAAGTGTTTGTTTTTTTTTTTTTGTATTTGTTAAAGTGTTTTTTTTTGGATTGTTTCTGAAGGTTGTCTTTGTTTTTTTGTGCCTTCTTTTTTTTTTTTTTTTTTTTTTTTTATTTTTTGTTTTCTTGCTTTGTTGGTTTATTGTTGTTTTTATCTTTTATTTTTTTCTTCTTTTGTTTTTGTCCTTTTTTTTTTTCCCCTTGGTTGGGTGGTTTGGTTTCTTTTTTGTTTTTCTGTAACTTTCCTCCTTTTTTGTACCATCTCTCCACCTGTCCCCCTTTGTTTTTTTGTATGTTAAAGTTCCCTGTCTTTGTGGTTTGTTTTTCTAAAAGTTTGTCTTTTACCCGGTTTTTGTCTGAAGTGATTTGTGTTTTTCCTTTCCCTGTTTTTTGTCTTTTTTGTTTTCTTTTTGTTTTTTGTTGTCTGAAGCGTTTGGGGTGGTTTTATGTCCCTGAAGTGTTTCAAGGGTGTTTTTTTTTGCCTTGTTTGTTCCCTTTTCTTGTCAATGTCCTTTGGTTTTTTTTTTTTATTTTTTCCCCCCCTTTTTGTTTTTTTTTTTTAAAGTGCCTTTTTTTTTGTTTTTTGTTGAAGTGTTTCTTTTGGTTTTTTTATATTTTCTTTGTCTGTTTTTCTTTTTTTGTATTTATAGGGTTTTCTTGTCCTTTTCCCTTCTTGGTTTTTTCTTTTTTTTTGTATGTCTAAGTGTTGTTTTTTTGTTGTTTTTGTTTTGTTTTAAAGTTTTCCCCTTCCTTTGTTTTTTTTATGTCTTTTTTGTTTGTCTTTTTTGGTTTGTTTTAAAAGTTTTTTTTGTTGTTGTCTTTCTTTCCGTGTTTGTCTTGTTTTGTTGTCCTAAAGTTGGCCTTTCCCTGTTTTCTCTGGTTTTCCCCCTTGTTTGTAAAATTGTTGTTTTGGTTGTTTATTTTGATCCCCCCCTTCTTGTTGGTTTTGTTCATTCATTTTTTTTCTTTTTCTAAAGGCCTGTCTCCCCCCTTTTTTGATTCTTTTTTTTTTCTTTTTGCCCTTTTTTTTATTTTCCTCCACCTTTCTACTTTTTTGTTCTTTGAATTTGTTTTCTTTTGTCTTTTTTTTGTTCTGTCTGACACTCCCTTTGTCTGTCTTTTTTGGTTTTATGTCTAAAGCGCCTGTTTTTCCCCCCTTTTGGTATGTTTTGTGTTTGTCTTTTTTTGTGTGTTTTGTTTTTCTTTGGTTGGTTTGTTCCTTTTTGCCTGTCCTTTCCTCTTTTTGTTGTATGTTCTGAAGTGTTTTTTGTCTTGGTGGTTATGTTTTGGTATGTCTTTGTGTTTTGTTTTTCTTTTTTTTTTTTTTTGAAGTTTTGGTCTTGGGTCCTTGGTTTGGTATTCCTTTTGTCTGTTTTTTCTTTCTCTTGGTTTTTTAATGTCTGAAGTTGGTTTGTTTTTTTCCTGTTTGCAGTTGTCTTTTGTTTTCTGTGTCTTTCCCCCCCCCCCCCTTTTTGGTTATTTTTTTTTTCCTGAAGTGGTCCCCCCCCCTTATCCCCTCCCCTCCCTTTTCTTTGGTTTTGAAGTGTTTCCCCTTTGTTTGTTTTTGTATTTGTTTTTTTTATTTGTTTTTTTTTTTTTTTTTTGGTTTTGTATGTCTTTTTTGTTTTTTTTGTTGGTTTGTTTTTTCTTTTAAAGTGTTTTATTTCTTTTTTGTTTTTTGTCTTTTGTTTTCTTTTTCTTCCTTTTCCCTTTCCTTTTTTGTTTTTTTTGTATGTCCCTAAAAGTGTCTGTTTTTTCCCTTGGTTTTTTATGTCCTTTTTTGTCCCCCTTCCTTTTTTTGTTTTTGGTTTTTGTTTTTTTGTCACCCTGGGGTCTTGTCTGGCCCCTGCCCCCTGTTCTCTTTGTTGGTTTGTTTCCCTGACAAGTGGGTTGTTCTGTTCTTTTGTTGTCCCTTGTTGTTATTTTGTTGGTTTTTTGTTGGTTTTTTTTTTCCTTGAAGTTGTTTTTCTTTTGGTTTTTTTTGATTTCCTTTGTTGGTTTGTGCCTTTTTTCCCCTTTTTTTTTTTGTTTTTTGTTTTTTGTTTTGTTTGTTTTTTTTTTTTTCTCCCTTTTTTGGTTTTTTTCTATTGTGGTTTCCCCCCCCCTCCCCCCCCCCTTGTTGTCTTTTTCTTTTTGTCTTTGTTGGTTTGTTGGCTGAAGTGTCCCCCCTTGTGTTTTTGTGTCTGTTTCCCTTGTCTTTTCTTTTGTTTCCCTTTTTGTTTTTTTTTTTGTCGTAGTTTGTTGTCCCATCCCCCCTTTTTGTTTTTTTGGATGTTTTTTGTTTTTTTTTGTTGTTTTTGTATTCTGTAAGTGGTACCTTCTTTGTTCTTTGGTTTTGTTAATTTGTTTTTGTGTTTGTTTGTCCTTTTTTGTCTGTTTTTGTTTT
>JAPEVW010001002.1:0-12500 GCA_027921565.1 Artemia sinica | reverse complement strand
GGTTTTTGTGTTTTTTCCTTTTTTTGTTTTTGTTAGAGTTTTCTTCTTGGTTTTGTTTATTTTTATTGTTTTTTTTTGTTGTTTCCTTGTTGTCTTTTTTGGTTTGTAAATTCAAAAAAATTTTTGTCCTTTTTCTTTTTTTTGTTTTTTTTTTTACTTTTTTTTTTGTTTTTTTAAAAAGTTTCTTTTTTCTCTGTTTTGTTTTGTAAAGTGTCTGGGTCTTGTTTTTTTTTTTTGTCTTTTTTTTTGTTTTTTTGTTTTTGTTTTTGTTTTAAAGTGGCCCTATTTTGTTTAATGTTAAGAATTGTTTTTTCCTTATTGTTTTGCTTTTTTTTTTGTGATTGTCTAAAGTGTCCCTGTTTTTTGTTTGCTTTTTGGGGAGTCAACCGAGGGTTTTGTTTTTTGTTGGTTTGTGTGTTTGAAGGTTGTTTGTTTTGTGATTTGGTTATACACTATGTTTGCGTGTTTTATTGTTTGTATGTCCCCCTGCTATGTTTGATTTTGTTCTTTGTTTTTTGTCTTGGGTTGTTTTTTTGTTGTTGGTTTTATATCTGAAAGTTTGTTTTTTGTCCCTTTTTGTGTTGGTTTTGTCTAGTTTTCCCCATAGTGTTGCTGTCTTTGTTGTTTGTTTTTTGGTAAAATGTGTTTCTCTAAAAGTTTGCAAATGTCTATTTCCCCCTGTTTTGTTATGTTTGCTAGTCTTGTTTTTTTTTTTTCTTTAGGTTTTGTTTTTGTAAATTGCCTGTCTTTGTTTGTTTGTATGTCTTTAAGTTGTCCCCGTTTTGGTTTGGTTTTGGTTTTTTATTTTGTCTTAAAGAGCAAAGTTTTGTCTTTTTGTCTTTTTTAGTCTTGTTTGGTTTTTTGATTTATTTGTATGTCCTGAAAGTGTTTGCTCTTTGTTGGATTATTTGTTGTTTGCAGTGTTTGTGTTTGTTTTTTTATGTTAAAGTGTCTGTCTTTTTGTTTGTATGTCTTTGACAGTTGTCTATTGTCTTTTGATTTTTGTTTTGGTTTTTTAATGTATGTCTTAAAGTTGGTTTTATTCTTATGCCTTTCTTTTCTGTTTGTCTGTCTGAGTGGTTTGTCTTTGTTTAGGTTTTTTTTGTTTTTTGTTGTTGCCTTTTGTTCTAAAGATGTGCCTGTTTTTTTCTGTTTTTGTAATGAAGTGATTTTCTTTTTTTGATGCTTGTAATGTCTGAAGTGTTTTTTTGTTTCATTTTTGCATATATAGAAGTGCTGTTTTCTTTTTCGTCAGGTCTGAAATTTTTATCGTTGTTGGTTTGTATGTCTGAGTGTATTGTTTTTTTTGATTTATCTTTGGTGTTTGTATTTTTTTGTTTGTGATGTCCTGCAGTGGTTGTCACTTTTGTTGATTTTTTTGTTAATATGTGATTTTTTTTTGTTGATTTTGTATTTAATTATTGCCTGTTTTGTTGTTTTATATATGTCTATTGTGTTACAATTTTGCCTGTTACGTAGTTTTTGTATTTTGTTAAAGTCTTGTATTTTTTTGTATGTCTGAAATGTTCTTTATTTGTTGGTTTGTTGTCCCTTTGATTTGTCTTTGTGTCTTTGTATTGTCCTGAAGTTTTTGTCTTTGTTGTTTGTTATGTTTATTAGTGTTTTTTTGTTTTTTGTTGGTTTTTGTATGTTTATATGATGAAATCTTGTTATTTTTTTCTGTTTGTTTTTTTATTTGTGGTTTAGTTGAAATTTGCTGAAGTTTTAGTGTTATTTTGTCGGTATCTTTTTTTTGGCTTGTTGTTGTGCCCTTCTTTGTTGGTTTTTTTATGCTCCCCTTGTCTGTCTTTGTTTCATGTTTGTAATGTCCCACTAAATGTGCCCTGTTTTTTCATTTTTTTTGTATTAATGCTGAAGTTTTTGTCCTTTGTTGGTTTGTATGTCTGAAGTTTCCTGTCTTTGTTCATGTTTGTATGTCTAAAGTTTGTCTTTTTGTCTTTTGTATTTCTAGTAAGTGTTCCTGTCGTTTGTTTGGTTTTGTATGTCGAAGTGCCTAAGTCTTTCACTGTTTGTTTTTCTAAGTGTTTTTCTTTTGTTTGTTTGTATGTCGGAAGTGTCTATCATTTGTTGGTTTGTTTTGGTTTAAATTGAGTTTTGTTTTGTTTTTTTATGTTTTGGTTTGTTTGTCTTTTTTTGGTTTATGTCCTATTTATTTTTATAGTGTCTTGTCTTTGTTGTTTTTGTTGTGTTTTTTTTCGGTTCTGTTTCGAGTGTTTGTCTCTTTTGTTTGTTATTTTAAGTTGTCTGTCCCCTTATTCCTCTGTTTTTGTATGTCTAAAGTTGTTCTTTGTTTGGCCTTTTGTTGGTTTTTATGTTGGTAAGTGTCTGTCTTTGTTGGTTTGTATGTCCAAGTCCTGGTCTTTGTCCTATTGTGGTTGTCTGAAGTGTTTGTCTTTTTGTTTGTTTGTCCTGAAGTGATCTGTATTGTTTGTTTTATGTCCTGGAAGTTTTGTCCTTTGGTTTTTGTATGTTGGCAAATTGTGTTTTTTTCTTTGGTTTGTTGTGGTTAGAGTCCCTTTTGTTTCGTCTTTTGTTCCTTTTGTCTGTATTTTTGCTTATTTTCTATGTTTAAGTGCCTGTCTTTCGCTGTTTGGGTATATTCTGAAGTTGTCTTTGTCTTTTGTTGGTTTGTTGCCTTAAAGTGTCTATCTTTGCTGGTTTTGTATGTCCCTAAATTGCCTGTCCTTTTGTTGTTTTTGATGTCTGAAGTTTGCCTGTCTTTGTTTGTTTTTTGTTATGTCTGAAGGTGCCTGTCTTTCGCTGTGGTGTATGTCTTGAAGTTGTTTGTTCTTTGTTGTTTGTTATGTCTGAAGTGTTTTCTTTTTGTTTTTGTATGTTTTAGTGTCTGTCTTTGTTTGTTTGTATGTCCTAAAGTGTTTGGTTTTTGACCTCTGTTTGTATGTTCGAAGTGTCGCTGTCCTTTGTTTGTTGTTTGTAGGGCTGAAGTGCCTGTCTTTCTCTGTTGTATGTTTTTTTTTTCTAAATTGTTTTTCTTATGTTGTTTGTATGTCTGAAGTGTTTGTCCTTTGTTTGGTTTGTATGTCTGAAATTGTTTGTCTTTTGTTGGTTATTGTATGTTTATAGTGTCTTTTTTCTTTTTTGTTGGTTTGTATGTCTATAGTACATTTTTTCCTCTGTTTGTTTATGTCTAAAGTGTCTGTTTTTGCTGTTTTGTATGTCTATAGCTGTCTTGTCTTTGGTTGGTTTGTATGTGGTCTGAATGCCTGTCTTTGTTGTTTTTTTTGTCTAACGTGCCGTCTTTCTTCTGTTGGTTTTTTTATGTCCTAAAAGTGTTGTGTTTTGTGTTGGTTTGTATTCCTGAAGTGTTCTTATTTGTTGGTTTGTATGTCCTGGATGTCCTCTCTTGTTGGTTTGTATATGTCTGCAGTGTCTGTCTATTTTGTATTGTTTGTTGTCTGAAAGTGTTGTCTTTGTTTGTTTGTATGTCTGAAAGTGTTTGTCTTTTACTTGTTGTATTCTTAATGTTTGTAATTTGTTGGTTTGTGATGTCTTCAACTTGTCTGTCTTTTTGTTTGTATATGTCTGCAAGTGTTTGTCTTTCTTTTTTGTATGTCTAAAGTGTTGTTCTTTGATTGGTTTGTATTCTAAAGTGTTTGTTTATTTCTCTCTTTTGTATCGGTCTGAAGTGTCTGTCTTTGTTTTTTTTTTATGTCTGAAGTGTCTGTTTTTTCCTTGGTTTTTTGTCTAACGTGTCTGTCTTTGTTTGTTTTTTATGTTCTGAAGTGTTTTTCTTTGTTGGTTTGTATTGTCTAAAGTGGTCTGTTTTTCTTGTTGGCTTTTATGTCTGTAAGTTTTATTTTTTGTTGGTTTTGTATGTCTAAAGTGTCTGTACTTTGTTTAGCTTGTATGTCTAAAGTGTTTGTTTTTGTCTGGTTTGTATGTCCTGAAGTGTCTGCATTCCTGTTGTTTGATTTGTACATCTAAAGTGCAGGTCTTTCTCTGGTTTTTATGTCTGTCGTGTTTGGCATTTGTTGCTTTTGTATGTTTATAGTTGTCTGGTCTTTGTTGGTTTGTATGTCTATATATCACATGTGGCTTTCCTCTGTTTGTATGTCTGAGTGTCTGTCTTTGCTGGTTTGAATTTCCTATAGTGTGCTGTCTTTGTTGGTTTGTGTTCCTACAGTGCCTGTCTTTTGTTGTTTGGTATGTCGGAAGTGTCTGTTTTCTTTGTTAGTTTGTATGTCTGAAGTGCCTGTCTTTTCTCGGTTGTTGGTATGTAACTAAAGTGTTTGTCTTTGTTGTGTTTGTAATGTCTGGAGCTGTCGGTCTCTTTGCTAGTTTGTATGTCTGCAAGGGTCTGTCTTTCTGTTGTTTTGTATGTTCTTAAGTGTAGGTCTTTGTCCTGTTTTGTAATTTCAGAAGTGTCCTGTATTTGTTTGTTTTGTATGTCTTAAATGTCCTGTCTTTCTCTGTTTGTATGTCTGATGTTGCATAGGGGGTCTCTGGGAGGTCCTGTCTGAAGTGTTGGTCTTGTGGGGGGTTGTATGCTTGAAGTGGGTGTCTGTGGGTTGTTTGTGGGGGGCGGTAAGAGTGTTGTTGTTGGGTGGTTATGTCTGGGGTTGTTGGTTTTTTGGTGGTTTTTGTTTGTCTAAAGTGCCTGGTATGTTTCTGTTATAGTGTCTGCTGTTTTTCTATTTTTTCCTCTGTTTGTATGTTTAAAGAGGGGTTTGTCTGTTCTCTGGTTTTGTATTCTAAAGTGCTTTCTTTCCTCGACAGTGTATGACTGAGTGTGTGTCTTTGATGTTTTGTATGTACTGAAGTGTCTGTCTTTTTGGTTTTTGTATGTCTAAGTGTTTGTCTTGGAGGTTTGTATGTCTGAGAGTGTGCTGTCTTTGTTGAGTTGTGTGTCAATCCTGGTCTTTGGGTGGCTTTGTAATGTCTAAAGTGTTTTGTCTTTTGTTGGGTTTTGTATGCCTGAAGTGTCTTTCTTTTTGTTTGGTTTGTATTTGTCTAAAGTGCAATGTCTATCTCTGTTTGTATGGTTCTGTAGTGGTTTGTCGTTGTTAGTTGTATGTCTGAAGGGTTGGGTCCTTTGTATGATTTATATGTCCTGGTTCTTGGTTTTTTTTTGGTGTTGTCATGGTCTATATGGCATGTCCTTGTCTCGTTTTGAAAGTTCTATTAATACTGTGCCCTGTCTTTTCTGGTTTGTATTTTTTAAAATGTCTGAAAAGCTGAGTTTGTATTCTATAGTGTCTATCCTTTTTTGGCTTTTATGTCTGCTCTGCCTGGTGTTTGTGTTTGGTAAGTGCCTGAATCTGTCTTATCTCCTGTTGTTTTGTAAATTTCTGGAAGTGCCCGTTTTTCTTCTTTTTTGTATGTCCTGAATGCGTCTGTCTTTGTTGGTTTGTACGTAACCTGAAAGTTTCTGTCTTTTTCTGTTTGTTTCTGAAGAGTTTGGTCTTATGTCTGAGTTTCTTCTGCAGTGTTTGTCTTTGTTGGTTTGTATGTTTTAAGTGGCTGTCTTTCTTTGGTTTGTATGTTTGGGTTTGGTATGTCTAAAGATGTTTGTTTTGATTTCCCCCTTAAGTCTCTATCTTCTTCTGGTTTGTATGGGTCTAATTCGGAAAGTGTTTTGGTCCTTTGTTTTTTTTGTGTATGTCTGAAATGTCTGTCTTTGTTGGGGGTTTGTTATTTTATATTTAGTCTAAAGTGCCCTGTCTTTTCCCCTCCTCCTCTGGTTTGTACTGTCTGAAGAAAAAGTGTTTGTCTTTGGTTTGTTTGTAGTGTCTAAAGTGTCTGTTCTTTGTTGGTTTATGTTTATAGTGTCTGCTTTATTGGTTGTTGTATGTCTAAAATGCTTGTCTCCCCCTTTCTCTGTTTGTTTGTCTGAAGTGGTTTGTTTTGTGTTTTGTTTTTGTATGTCTTTTTTTTTTTTTTTTTTTTTTTTTTTTTTTTTTTTTTTTTGAAGGGTTTTGTCTGTTGGTGGTGGTTATGTATGTGTGAAGTTTTTTGTCTTTGTTGTTTGTTTTTTTTAGTGTTTGTCTGTTGTTGGTTTGTATGTTTATAGTGCTGTTCTTTGTTGGTTGTATTTTTTTTTTTTTTTTTTTTTTTTTTTTTTTTTTTTTTTGTTTTTTTTTTTTTTTTTTGTATTTTATAGTGTCCTGAAGTGTCTGTCCTTGTATGTCTAAGTGCCTGTTTTTGTGGTTTTCTTATTGTCCTGAAGTGTTCTGTCTTTGTTTGTCTTTCTTTGTCCTTTCTGTTTCCCTCCTCTCTTTCCTTCTCCTTTGTTTTTTCCTCACCCGTGTTTTCTTTTTGTTGGTTTTCCCCCTTTTTCTGGAGTCTTTCTCTTTCTTGGTTTCCCTTGTCTTCCTTCCTCTGTTCTCTTGTTTTTGCTTTGTATGTCTAAAAGTGTCCTGTCTTTGTTTGTTTTTTTTTTATGTCTGAAGGAGTGTCTTTGTTCCTTTGTATGTCTGAAATGTCTGTCTTTGTTGTTTTTTTGTCCTAACAGTGCCTGTCTTCTCTTTATCTCCCTCTGTTGTGTATGTCCTTTGTAATGTTTGTAGTCCTAGTGTCCTGTCTGTTGTTGGGTTTTTATGTCTGACGTGCGTTTGTCTTTCTCTGTTGGTATGTCGGAAGTGTTATATGTCTGTCTTTGTTTGGGTTTGGTATGTCTAAAGTGTTTGTCTTTTGTCTGCTGTTTGGAGTCTGAAGTGTTGTCTTTGTTTTGTTTTGTATGGTTCTGAAATGTCCTGTCTTTGTTTGGTTTGTAATGTTTAAAGTGCCTGGCTCTTTCTCTGTTTGTAGGATATGTCTGAAGTGGTTTGTCTTTGTTGTTTGCTTTGTAGTTTCTAAAAGTGTCTGTCTTTGTTTGGTTTGTATGTCTATGTACTTGTCTTTCTCTGTTTGTCCTGTCGAAGTGTCTTGTCTTTCCCCTTGGCATGTCTATATCCCCCCCCCCCCCCCCCCCCCCCCCACCCCCCTCCCCCCCCCCCTACCCCCCCCCCACCTTTGTAATGTCTCCCCCCCTCTGTCCCCCCCCCCCCTCCCCCCCTCCCCCCCCCACCCTTCTCCCCCCCCCCTCCCCCCCCCCCTGTCTTTGTTGTTTGTATAGATAGTGTCTGTCTTTGATGGGTTTTTTTATGTCCTGAAGTGTCTGTTTTTTCTCTGTTTGTTATGTATGTCTAGAAGTGTCTGTCCTTTGTTTTGTTTTTTTTATGTCTGAAAGTGTGTGTATCTGTTCCTTTTAGTTTCTTTTTGTTTGTGGTGTCTGGTTTGTTTGTCTAAAGGTGCCTGTCTTTTTTTCTTGTTTTGTTAATGTCCTGACGTGTCGTGTATTTCTTGTTGGTCTTGTATGTCTGAAAGACAGTGTCCCTGTCTTCCTCTGTTTTGTATGTCGGAAGTGTTTGTCTTTTGATGGTTTTGTATCTGCACAAGTGTCTGTCTTTCTTGGTTGGTTTGTATATCTAAAGTGTGTCTGTCTTTGTTGGCTTTGTATGTCTAAAGTGTTTGTCTTTGTGGGTTTTGTATGCTGATCGTGTCTTCTCTTTGTTTGGTTGTATGTCTAAAGGTGCTTGTCTTTCCTTTTCTCTGTTTGTATGTCTGTAGTGTTTGTCTTTGTTGCTTTGTCTAATATGGCTGGTTGAATGTTTATATTATCTGTCTTTTGTTGGTTTGTGTGTCTATAGTAACATTCTTTCTCTGTTTAATGTCTAAAGTGCCTGTCCTTTGTTGGTTTTTTTATGTCTGAAGTTGTCTGTCTTTGTTTGCTCTTGTTTGTGTAACAGGTGGCCTGCTTTCTTTTTTCTGTGTTTGTATGTCTGCGTGTGGTTTTTCCTTTTGTTGGTTTGTATTCCTGAAGCGTCCTGTCTTTGGTTTTGTTTGTAGCGTCTGAAGTGTCTGTCTTTGTTTTTGTTTGGTTTGTTATGTCTAAAGTGCCTGTCCTTTCCTCTTGTTTGTAATGTCTGAAGAGGTTTGTCTTTATTTTGGTTGGTTTGTCTGGTCTGAAGTGTCTGTCTTCTGTGTTGGTTTGTATGGTCTAAAGCGCCTGTCTTTCTCTGTTTGTATGTCTGCAATGTTTGTCTTTTGGTTGGTTTGTGTGTGTACTCAGTGTTCTGTCCTTTGGTTGGTTTGTTATGTCTGCATGAATTGCCTGTCTTTTCCCTGGTTGTATGTCTGAAGTGTTTGTATCTGTTTGTTTGCTATGTCTGAAGTGTTTGGTGTGTACCTTTATTTGTTGATTTGTATGTCTGAAGTGTTTGTCTTTGTTGGTTTGTGCTGTTTATAGTGTCTGTTCTTTTGTTGGTTTTGGGTAATGTCCTATAGTTACAATGTTTTTCCTCTCTGTTTGTATTGCTAAAGTGTCTGTCTTTTGCTGGTTTGTATGTCTAATCAGTGTCTATCTGTTTTTGGCTTGGTAATGTCTAAAGTTGCCTGTCTTTGTTTGTTTGTTTGTATGTCTGAATTGGTCTGTCTTTGTTTGGTTGTTATGTATTCTAAAAGTAGTAGCCTAGTCTTTCACTATTTTTGTATGTCTGAAGTGTTTTTGTCTTTGTTGGTTTGTATGTCTACAGTGTCCTGTCTTTTTTTTTTTTCTGTTTGTATGTCTGAGAGTTTGTCTTTTGTTTGGTTTTGGTATGTCTGAAGTGTTTGTCCTTTGTGGGTTTGTATGTCTAAAAGTGCCTGTCTTTCCTTCTCTGGTTTGTATTGTCCTGAAGTGTTTGTGTCTTTTGGTTGGTTACAGTATTATGTATGGCCTTAAGTGTCTATCTTTGCGCTGGTGTGTATGTCTCACTTGCCTGTCACTTTGTTTGTTTTTATGTCTGAATGCCTTGTCTTTGTTGGTTTGTATGGTCTGAAATTGTCCTGTCTTTCTCTGGATTGTATGTCTGAAGTGTTTGTCTTGTTGTGGTTTGTGAGTCTGAAGTGTTTTGCTTTTTTTTGGTTTTGTATGTGTTTTATAGTTCTGGCTTTGTTGGTTTTTTTATGTCTAAAGTGGTTGTTTTTGCTCTCTTTTGTAAATGTCTGAAGTGTCTGTCTTTGTTGTTTGTATTTCTGAAGTGCCTCTCTTCATCTCTTTCCGCTGATTTGTATGGTCTGACTTGTTTGTCTTTGTTTGGTGGTTGTAATGTCTGAAGTGTTTGTACTTTGTTGGTTTGTATGTCTTGAAGTGTTTTGTCTATTGTGGTTGGTTTGTTATGTTTATAGTGTCTGATCCTTTGTTGGTTTGGTATGTCTATAGTACACATGTTTTTCTCCTCTGTTTGTGTATGTCAAAGTGGGAAAGTGTCTGTCTTTTTTGTGCTGGTTTGTAATGTTCTATAAGTGCACTGTCTTTCTTCCTCCTTTCCTCTTTCTCTGTTTTGTATGTCTGAAGTGTTTTGTCTTTGTTGGGTTTGGTAATGCCTTAAGTGTCTATCTTTGCTTTTGGCTGGTTTGCATGTCCTAAATAAATTGCCTGTCTTTGTTGGTTTTGATAGTGTCTGAAGTGCGGCGTCCTGTCCTTTGTTGGTTTGTATGTCTGAAAGTGCCTGTCTTGTCTCTCGTGATTGGATGTCTAAGTGGTTTGGCTTTTTTGTTGGTTTGTATGTCCTGAATTGTTTGATCTTTTTTTGGTTTGTATGGTTTATGTGTCTGTCTTTGGTTGGTTTGTTCTGTGTCTAAAGTGTTTGTTTTTTCTCTGGTTGTGTAATGTCTGAAGTGTCTGTCTTTGTTGGTTTGTATGTCTGAAGTGCCCTCTCTTTCTCTCTCTTTCTCGTTTCTTCTCTTGTTCCTCTGATTGTATGTCTTAAGGTGTTTTGTCTTTTGTTGGTTTGTATGTCTGAATTGTTTGTCTTTGTTGTTTGTTGTCATGTCTGAAGTGTTTGTCTTTGTTGGTTTTGTATGTTTATATATGTCTGTACTTTGGTTTTGGTTTTGTAATGTCTATATTACAAAAACAATCTGTTTTTCCTCTGTTTTGTAATGTCTAAAGTGTCCCTGTCTTTGCTTGGTTTGTATTGTCTGTATTGTCTGCTCGTTGTTGGTTTGTATGTCTAAAGTGCCTGTCTTTGGTTGGTTTGTTATGTCTGAAGAAGTGTCTGTCTTTGGTTGTTTTTTTATGTCTAACGTGCCTGTGCTTTCTTTCTTTCTCTGTTTGTAATATCTGAAGTGTTTGTTGTTGGTTGGTTTGTAAATGTCTGGAGACTTGTCTCTTATTTGTTGGTATGTAGGTCCTGACAGTGTCTGTCTGTTGTTTGGTTTTGTTATATCTAAGTGGCTGTCTTTTTTCCTTTTTCTTTCCTCTGTTGTAATTTCTTCAGAGATGTTTGTCCCTTGTTTGTTTTGTATGTCTAAAGTGCCTTCTTCCCTTCTTTCTCCTGTTTGTATATCTATAGTGTATTGTATTTGTTTTGTTTGTAATGTCTAAACTGTCTGTCCTTTGTTTGGTTTGGTATGTCTAAATTGCTTGTCCTTTTATCCTTTCCTTTTCTCTTTTTTGTATGTCTGAATTTGTCTTGTCTTTTGATGGTTTGTATGGTCTGAAGTGTCCTGTTTTTTTTTTTTCTCTGTTTGTAATTGTCTAAAGTGTCTGTCTTTGTTTGTTTTTTTTATGTCTCAGAGTGTCTGTCTTTGGTTTGGTTGTTTTGGTCTAAAGGTGCCTGTCCTTTCTTCTGTTTGTATATCTCGAAGTGTTTTTCGTTTCTGTTGTTGGTTGTATGTATTTCTAAAAGTGTCCTGTCTTTTCTTGTCTATCTGTTGGCTTGTATGTACTAAAGTGTTTGTTTTTGGTGTTGGTTTTGTATGTCCTGAAGTGGTCTGTCTTTGTTGATTTGTAGGGTTCTAAAGAGTGCATGTCGTTCTCTGTTTGTATGTCTGTAGTGTTTGTAATTTGGTTGCTGCTTTTTTGTGTTGTATGTCTGAAGTGTTTGTCTTTGGTTGGTTTGTATATCTGAAGTGTTTGTCTTTGTTGGTTTGTATGTTTATAGTGTCTGTCTTTGTCCTTTGTTGTTGGTTTGTTATGTTCTATAGGTACAATGTCTATAGTACAGTGTTTTTTTCCTCTCTTGTTGTATGTCTAGAAGTGTCTGTCTTTGCTGCTGGTTTGTATTTTCTATATGTCCTGCCTTTTGTTGGTTTGTATTTCTAATCTGGCCTGTCTTTGCTTGGTTTTGGTTATGTCTTAAGGTGTCTGTTTGTTTGTTGGTTTTTTTTGTCTAAAGTGCCTGTCTTTTTCCTTCTTTTTTTCTTCCTTTCTTCCCCTCTTTCTTCTTTTTCCTCCCCTCTTTTCGTCTTTTTCCTCTCGTCTTTTCCCGTCCTTCCTTTTCTCGGTTTTTTCCTTCTATCCCCTCTGTTTGATATGTCTGAAGTGTTTTTTTTTTTTTTTTTTTTTGTTGGTTTGTTATGTCTGGGAGTGTCCGCTCTTTTTGTTGGTTTGTATGTCTGCAGTGTCTGTTGTTTTGTTTGGTTTGTATATCTAAAGTTCTGTCTTTTCTCTGTTGTTTATGTCTGAAGTGTTTGTCTTTGTTGTTTGTATGCTGAATGTCTGTCTTTGTTTGTTTGTATGTCCTAAAGTGCTGCTTTCTCTGTTTGTCTGTCTGAGTGGTTGTCTTTTGTTTGGTATGGGCTGAGTGTCTGTCTTTTGTTGGTTTTGTATGTCTAAAGTGCACTGTCTTTCTATTTTTGTATGTCTGAAGGGTTTTTCTTTGTTGTTGTAGTTCAAAGTGGGCATGTTGTTTTTTTCCTGTTTTTGTCTGAGTGTTTTTGTCTTTTGTTGGTTTGTATGTCATGAATGGTTTGTCTTTGGTGGTTTGTATGTCTAAAGTGCGCTGTCTTTCTCTGTTGTAATGGTCTGAGTGTTTGTCTTTTGTTGGTTTGTATGTCTGAAGTGTCTGTCTTTGTTGGTTTTGTATGTCTTAAAGTGTTTGTCTTTGTTGTTTGTATGTCAAGTGTCTGTCTTTGTTGATTTGTTATGTCTAATCCTTGTCTTAGGTTGATTTGTATGTCCAAAGTGCCTGTCTTTGTTGTTTTGATATTCTGAATTCTGTGTTTCACTGTTTTTTGTTCTAAAGGGTTTAATTTCTCTGTTTGTATGTACTGAAGTGTCTGTCTTTTTGTTGTTTTGTATGTCTGAAGTGTTTGTCTTTGTTGATTTTATGTCTGAATGTTTGTCTTTGTTGGTTTGTATGTTGATAGTGTCTGTCTTTGTTGGTTTGTATGTCTATAGTACTGTTTTTTTTCTCTGTTTGTATGTCTAAAGTGTCTGTCTTTGCTGGTGTTGGTATGTCTATGTGTCTATCTTTTTTCGCTTGTAATGTCTTAAGTGCCTGTGTTTGTGTGTTTGTATGTCTTAATTGTCTGTTTGTTGGTTTGTATTCTAAAGTGCCTGTCTTTCGATTTTTGGTATGTCTGAAAGTGGTTTGGTCTTTGTTGGTTTGTATGTCTAAAGTTCCCTGTCTTTTTCTGTTTGTATGTCTGAGAGTTTGTCTTTGTTTGGTTGTTTTGTCTGAGTGTTTGTCTTTGTGTTTGTAATGTCCTAA
>JAPEVW010001001.1:0-20000 GCA_027921565.1 Artemia sinica | reverse complement strand
CTTAAAGGGCTATGCTAATGAAAAATATTGTCTGTATAAAACACCTTTTATGCAATGCATGCTTTTTCGCTCTTTACATGCATATGAATGTGACGTCATCCACATGATTTTTTTTCTCAAAACTAAGACTCTGAAGTGTATTCTGACAAAGGGTGCACGTCCTGCCCATGACCCACCAAAATTTTTTCATGCCCCACCGGTGGGCTTACACCCCAAGTTGGAAATCATGGCACTAGACAGAACTTTCTACTAAGTGAAACTTTATTCGATTTGTGCAAAGCATAACCAAGCTCATGTGGAAGAGTTTCGATTTAACTCAAACCTACCCTCGCAAGTTTTGACGAAAACCTCAAAATCCTAGAAGAAGCCATGCTAATAGTTTTTCGCTTCTTAATCACAGGCATATTTGTATCAGTATGTTTTGTCATGGAGACTGTTTGGTATGAGGACTTTACACCGGGTGAAAGTAACCCAAACCACCACAGCTTTTAACTTGGCCACGTTGGCCAAACTCAGGGAATATATGCTACTAAGTAAACTGACTTCGAATTTAGAATGTTGATTTATTGTACAAATTCAGATTCTAAGTTACCCCAACCAGCTATTAACGGAATGCTACCCATATTCCAGATTGCATGTCCGGTGCTACCTCGTAGAATAGCCTAGGGCTTGAAGTCTCCTCCAGCTACTACACAAACCTTTGGATGCTTGAATTTGGTATAAACCATTTTTCTGACCATGCAGTATATTCTTTTAGCACTCTTGGTTTTTCTTTTGTAACCCTAAGCACTTTGGGTCTCCCATTTACATGGGATCCCAAAATGGCTTAGTGATGCTAATCTATATCCAACGATTTATATCAACACATGAAAGGTTTCGACAGGCTTCATACGTTTTGGTCGAAATAACACTTGTCTTCGATTGTTTGACTAGTCTTAGTCTCAGCCGAGGATCTACGCATAGAAACAACATGCCCAATTGTAATAAAAATGATTTCCAACGAAACGGTTTGTTTTCTAGTTGGAGGAGTTTCATGATATTTTCTTCCCAAAGAGTGAGAAACGGTATGAAGGCTTTATACATGCTTTCACGTACATGCCTGAACACAGCAAGTGAACATATAAAATGCTAAGTTTCCAGGTTTTAATTCGGTATCCAGGTTTTAATTCAGTTTCCAGGATTAAACACGTGAATTAACTTTTTTCATAACCACATTTCCGGAACAAAATTTTGCTAAAAATTGAAAAAAATGTTAATTAAATGTTTGTGGATGGAGTACTTAGTGTGTAAAAATACCGAATAAGAATGACCCACATGCTAATCTTCTTATAATTTGGCAAGATGTAAACATATTATCTTAGTGTTTTTTTTTTTAGTGCTATTAAGTGACATAATTACAACAGGAGGCGAAAACTTTTAGGTGTGACACCTACGGTTTCAGTTTCTGCGCAATTAAAGTGTAGACATTAAATTTCTGCAAGTCATTTTTGCATCAGATATTAAATTTCTGCAGGTCTAAAAGCCATTCTCCATTTGGCAGATTCTGCAAATCTCCCATATTGCAGAAAAAGCAACGTCGAAGGTTACAGTATCTGCAAACTGCCAATACGGAGCCGGAAAAGAAGTCTCCATTGAAATAAATTTGCAGATTGGCGGTGCAGATTTGCAGAATCTGCCAAATGGAGACTGTCTTTAAATAGTCCTCTTTACTTCCGTCGATAAAAACTAGCCATTTCGCGTAAACGCTATTTGTCTATTCTTTGTTCCATTAAAATATTTAGAAAAACTTCAAACAGATAAAAAAAAAAAATTACAGAGGGGAATACATTCTAAAATTGCTCTTCAAAAGATACCAGTGGATAAAAGGTATTTTGTTATTTATATTCCACCGAAGTGTTAAATCTCTTTGTTGGGGAAGTAGACTGAGTCATCCAGTGGCGGATCCAGGGGGGAGAGGGCAGCGCCCCTGCCCCTAGCGTAGTCTAAAGTAGTGTAATTTACTTAATTAACTCAATTCTGCGTTAATTAAACTTGCTCCTAACGCAAGCTTATCGGATCAACCTATTTTGTCCCCCCCTAATTTTTTTATCGGATCAACCTATTTTGTGCCCCCCCCCCCCCTAAAAAAATCCTGGATCCGCCCCTGGAGTCATCATTGTAGCCTATGTTCAAATTTCACTAATATTCCCTTTAAAACTGAGGTTCTACCTTTTTTGGAACCAAAAGAAGGAACCTTTCTAAGACTTGTGATTCATCACGATTTAGGGCCTAGGTTCAGGTTTCATAAACAACCCCAAGAATAGCCGCCTCCAAATCAGGGGGGTTGCAGGGGGCTACGGGAAGGCAGAGGGAAATTAAATTTAAGAAGATTGGACTTGAGGTAAAACCTTTTATTAGCTGTTTAGATCGAAGACATGTACGAATACGGGCTGTTGTCATGGATGTCTGATCCTTTTTGTCCATCACTATTATTGCTTCACTACTTCAGTAGCAAGGCATAGCTAAAACATATTCTAAGAAACTGCCAAGAATTTCCACTGAAAATAGTCTCGATTTAGCTAAACTAGTTAAACAGTTTTGATTCCTGTAAGAAAAAAAAAAAAAAATGAGGAATATAGTAGAATTACAGAAAATATGATCAAAAATAAATAATTGCTGAGACTACAATCGTCAAGCCTCGTATTACGAAAAAAAAGTAGAACAACGAGAAAAACGAGTTAACCCTTGAGAAATATTTACATTTTCTTTTTTACACTGGCAGTCAATTACATCGTTTTTCTCGATTTCCTACATTTTTTTTCGTATATTTGCGCGGAAGATATTATGGAACTGGTGTTCGGAACCAATAGCACTATTTTATATACAAACTTGTCTTCGAAATAAGAGTACTGGTGCATTATACGGACACTTTTAAAGAGTCAAGTTTGGTTAATGCTAATGAAATAAAATAAAACAGGATTAATATATATTTTAGTTTATAAACGAATTTGGGGTATATATTTGCACATTAGGGGGTGAGAGGGGGGGGGGGTAAAGCATACCATATATTAAATACGTAACCTAACCTAACCTAATATAACCTAGGTACCTCTCCCCCCCCTAAACCCCCAAAAATAACAGTTTAAATAGCGTAAACGCAATGAAAACTACTCTTTGCATTCCATTTCTACATAGCGGTCTCTTGAAAATAATTAAATAAAAATAACAAGTTTTTTTTTAACTGAAAGTAAGGAGCGACATTAAAACTTAAAACGAACAGAAATTATTCCGTATATGAAAGGGGCTGTCCCTTCCTCAACGCCTCGCTCTTTACGCTAAAGTTTTTACTGTTTTAAAAAATAGAGCTGTGAGAAAGAGCCTAGCTTTAGAGTAAAGAGTGAGGCGTTGAGGAGGGGACAGCCCCTTTCATATACGGAATAATTTCTGTTCTTTTAAGTTTTAATGTCGCTCCTCACTTCAGTTAAAAAATTTTGTTTTTTTTTATTTAACTTTTGAACGTTTTTGAATTAATGCAGGTTTTGATTTTGGCTCACCGTAAATGAAAACGTAAAACAAAATTTGTATATTAATTTTACATTTATTTGGTTAAATGGCTTTCTTGAAAGTTGTTTAATTTTATTTACGAACGTTTTACTTAGTAATAAATATACGTAACTTACGAATTAACTTCTGTAACGAACTTCTATATTCATATGTTTTTTAATACCTATATTACGGGGTTCGCCCCTTAGTTAATACCTCCCTCTTTACGCTAAAGCTCGAGTTTTGTTCCAACTCTTTGAAAATGACTCCTTAATCACAAAGGCCATTAATTAGAATAAATGGCTCTTAGGAGTACTAAAAATCTTTGGCTTAAAGAGCGAGGTATCGACTAGGGGGTGAACCCAATCATATACGTAATAATTTTTTTTCGTTTTAAGTTGTTGCTCCTTACTTTCAGTTGAAAAACTTGTTTTTTTTCTTTAATTTCTGATCGTTTTTTTTTAAATAATGCTGGGAAATCCGGCACCCCCTTCATAGCAATGTCCCTTCCCTCATGAAAATTTCCTCCATGGAAAGATCTTCCCATATAACCCCTGACCCTCCCCCACTACCAGAAAAAATCCCCCCTGAAAATGTCTGTATACTTCCCAATAACCAATACTACATGTAAACATTGGGTAAAGTTCATAACTTTCAGCCCTCCCCTCGGGGATTTTGGGGGATTAAGTCATCCTAAAAGACATAGTTTTTGTCTTTTCGACCATGCTGAACAAAATGGTTATCTCAAAATTTTGATCGGGTGACTTTGGAAAAAAATGAACGTGGGAGGGGGCCTAGTTGCCCTACATTTTTTTTGGTCACTTAAAAAGAGGGCTAGAACTTTTAATTTCTGTTTGAAAGAACCCTCCCACGATATTCTAGGACCACTGGGTCGATACGATCACCCCTGGGAAAAGAAAAACAACAAAAAAACAAATAAACACGCATCCGTGATCTTTCTTCTGGCAAAAAATACAAAATTCCACATTTTTGCAGATAGGAGCTTGAAACCTCTACAGTACCTCTACCTCTAGAAACCTCTAGGGTTCTCTAATACGCTGAATCTGATTTTCATTAAGGTTCTATAATTTTTTGGGGGTGTTACCCCCTTTTTCGAAAATCAGGCAAATTTTTCTCAGGCGCGTTAATTTTTTATGGGTAGGAATAAACTTGATGAAACTTATATATTTGAAATCAGCATTAAAGTTTGATTCTTTTGATGTATCTATTGGTATCAAAATTCCGTTTTTTAGAGTTTTGGTTACTATTGAGCCGGGTCACTCCTTACTTACAGTTCGTTACCACGAACTGTTTGAATAACCAGTCTGGCGGGTTTCGTCTCTCCTTAGTATATAAAAGTGTACGTTTAACGCACCAGTACCAAGGGCTATAGCTGGAAGACCTAGAGCTATATTCTGGAGTTTCCGTATTTGTATGATGGGTAATTTAATCAAGGTTCCAAGCTTGAAATTTGAGGTTGCAAAAATGTGATGCCATCGCCATTCTTCTGTTTCCGTGCCTGGTTTAATAAACAACAGAGAATCTATTAACCTGACTCTGAAATTGAGTGAAAAAATCTTGAAAGCTTATGAAAGACAAAATTATTAACTATTACTAAATAGTACCTTTATGGTACCAAATGACTTTTTTTTAGTTTTTACTGTCATTTTCACTTGATGTTCGGAAATCGGCTCCAACTTTCCCCGCTCCCAGGATTTTGACGAAGAAGTAGAGGAAAAAAAAAGATAAACGATACGTGATGACTCATAAATAACAAGTAAACGCAATCTGAAAAGAAATCAATTTTACGAGTAGCTCGCTCACCTAGAAACTTTGTGAGCATCTGACCACGATCTTACCATAAATTTTTAAAACTAAACTTGTCTCTCATCGTACTCAGAATATCATGACAACCCATTATTAGACATTCAGATATGAACATTCCAGCCAATTTTGATTTGCTTGCGAACATTTTACGGGCCGCCCAAAAGTAGAAAGTTTAACAAAAACTAGGGCAACTTTAACATTCTCCTACTCTGAATGTTCAATTTCAACCCATAAAACTAATGAATAATCACGTTCAAATACACTAGAAAAGTCCATCTTTTGTGACGCTATATTCAGAATGGTTTATTTTTTAGATTAGCACGCGACTGTCGATTAACACCGTGAAGAACAAGAGTTCATTGCTGTTTTGCTTGCCCATAATCATCAATTTTTACCTCAAACTTTGCTTCTCGGTTTTCTAAATTTTCAATCAGGCCTTCAAGATTCTTTATAGATACCAATAATTGCTGACTGAACGTATCTCAAATAAGCATGGGCACTGTTCTGTTTTTCTGAAGAAACAGAAAAAAATAAACAGGGCTTGAATAAAACAGAACAAAAACAGAACAGGTCAACAAAAAACAGAAGACCTGTTTCTGTTTCTGATCTGTTTTGTGGTAAAAAACAGAAAACAGCTGTTTTTGATCAAAATCAGCTATTTAAACAGCTGTTTTTGATCAAAACTGCACTTGCCATGGGTAGTGCTTTTCTGTGGCGGTAACACTTTTGAGAAAATCTAGTACTCTTGCAGAAATTTTTCCGCAAAAAAAGAACAGTTTTTCTAATATAGGGACGAAAGATTGTCTGCGCACATAAATATCGCTATAATTTTTTTATGGTTATTTTTCTTCCATTTTCCCATTCCGAAAATACACTTTTATGTTTCTAATACATACTAGTTATTCGAGAAATTTGGAAAAAAAAATAATTTTCAGCATGAAATTACGCAGTCAGCTCAAAGTCATTAGTATTTAAGCAGAGCATACAGTTGATTTGGGAGGAGATTCCCCTCCAGACAATGCTTTCTCCCCCCCCCCCCTCCCACTCTACCTGATGTGTAGAAGTCATATTAAACAAAAGTAAGAAAGAAGAAAAATGCACGGGAAAATGACACTTTTTACTGCAAATTAAAAAATTGTTTGTTACCTTGCAGCTTAAAGCAACCTTTTAAGATTAATTATTTCCAAGCCAATTTGTGTAAAAAAAATTTCAAACAATAAATTACGGGTTTAAGGGTACTTCGGAAATTTTTACGGTGCTTTGCGCTAGATAATATTGTTCTATGCCCTCCACCAAATTCATTCTTAAGTAAATAAGTAATGTGAAGTTTCTCAAAATCTGAATTTCAAAGGAACTTAGACTCTTTGCTACATAATACTTTCTTTAATAATTATCATCTCTTGAATAGATTTTCAAAGGGATGTAAGCATCAGGACAATTGTACTTTTTGACAATTTATTTTAAAACTTTCTGTTGCTTTGCGGCAGAAAGTACTTTCTCCAACGCATGCACTTGCTCTATCATAGAAATTGTTACTGTTTTAAGTTTTGTTTTAAGAATACGAGTAGACATGCTTTTGATTATGTAGGTTCGTTTTCATAGTCCATTCCCAAAGGAGAAAGGGTAGTGACATCCTCGACTATAATTAAATATAATCACACAATCCAAGAATACTAATTTTATTTCATAGCCGAGTCTCCCTCCCTAAGAAAATCTGGATCTGCCAATACTTCAAAGGTGTAATATAAGAAAATTGTACTTTTGCACCCGTCCCTAGGATTTATATAAATTTGCACTACTGTATTTATGTAAATTAATGAAGGAGAAAAATCTTACCGGAAAGCTCTATAACACTCTAAAAGATAGACTAGCAGTTTCTCCTCAAAAGATTTTAAGGCATTAACGCCAGAGCTGCTTACACTGCATGAGCGTCTTACGATTTTGAAACCTGTTGTATCCAAAAACGACTGGAATCAGCTTTCCTCATCGGACTCTACCATAGCCTCAAGGACTTCAGCAGTACAAAGGCGAGTTGGAGTGGGCTCTCTTGCAGTCTCTGCACCATTACTTAATATATTCTGCAGTAATGGTGCCAAAGATTGAAAGACCGGAGAACGACCCCCAAGTGAAAACCTTCCAAATGCTGAAGGATCCAGATAAGCTGTGTAGCGTATCATCGGATAGCCTATTCTGCGACCTCGTTCTGACAGACTCCCAGCTCCCCACTATTCTTCTCCATTACTTTTGCCACCCTCTTCCGTCGACACTGCATCAATCTAATCAGGTTCTTCCGCAAAAGTATCTTCATTTCCGGAGTTTTCAGATAAAGAGTTTTCAGAAAGGCCGTCTGAATCATTTTCACCAGCCTTCTGTTTAACTTTTTGTTCTGGCAGCAACATTTATGTGATGATGCATAATTCCCCAGGATGGTGCCTTCAAGCCCCCTGTTGTATTTTAAATAAGCTGTTTCATATCTGGCCTAACAAACACAGAAAGTGCCAATTTGTCTTTAAACAGGGATTTGTAGCAGAGCTTCCACAGAGAAGATTGTTTTGATTAATTAGAAATAAGGAATGGTCATATGTCTACTCTTCTTATTCTATATTTCACTAATTCATTATCTTCTGTGTCACTTCCTTTGCTATTGGGAGCTTTCTTTAGGGCAGCAGCCTGACTGATACATATTTTTTTTTAGTTCGTTTGGGTTTGTTATTTACTGCACTAGGCGCATATACTTTATTTTTGTGCACATCAATTATATCCTTCCTTTTAAGATGGTATATAAATGTCGTGGTAGAGACTCCCTTAGCCTTTCGAGACACTTTGAAGAAATTGCACCTGCTACTTTCTGCGATTCCTTTTTCAAATGGGATACCCAGAGAGATAGCTTAGAAGTTTTAGTTGGAATTTCCAAGTCGTCATCAGAAGGTGACATCATGATTTTCCTTGCACAAAGGTTGATTTTAGGATTTTTTTTTTTTTTTACAAAATTAGAAGCACCTTCCAGTAGCCTACTATTTTAAAAATTGCACCTCAACCCAAATATCTGACCTCTTTCACCTCACTGGCATAACTAGGGGGAAAGGGACCAATTGCCTCCTGAGCAGTTTTGTTGGCACAATAAGCCAAAGAATCTGTCTGCTTATAAAAGCAAAATGACATATCCCAACTACGGTTTCATAACAACTTAGATCATTTGAAGCACAATATTAATTTTTACGGGAATTAACTTATCTATAATTGGTATTTATGAGACAGATACATGAATAATTCACCGCTTAGTGTTAATTTTTTGAATTTCTTTTGCTGTATGATAAAAAATACTGTGTTCACCGGAAGATTGGTGTCCTAGTGAATGAGAAAAATATATCAGCATTTTATAAGAATTTGTCCCTTCCAGAAAATCAGCTAGTTTCAACTCTAGACTTTTCCTTGTAAGGATTTCTATTGATTTTAGAGATGATTGTAGTAACACGAGAAAAAGTATATTTGGCTATGTTGTTATGTTGCTGCAATAAAGATTGCTAGCAAAAACTTATATTTGTACTGGACAAGACTTTAATACATTTATATTGCTCTCTGACTAAGTATTTAAGAGAATTTTACAAATTAATAATCAGTATTTATCATATATAGGTCAGCATGGTAATCGTAGCAAGTCAATGTTATTTAGCAGTATAAATTCCATAAAAACAGTTAGATTAAAGTTCTCGCGGCTAAAGGTGCAAAGGTATCCTGCTTCTCTTTGACAGTAACTGTGCAACTTTACTGCTCAATTAATGGAATAATATAGCCTACTGTAAGCAATAGGTCATTTTAGTGGAATTGAACAGCACCTTTACCGTCTTAACATTCTGGGGCGGATCTACGTTCCAATTCTAGAAATCGCATGAGGCGTAATCACGCTTCTACACAGTTTCAAATTATGATTTAAAAATCATTTTGTAAGTTCAAAATTCTCAAATATCTCATTCTCGTATCACTTAAATAAAATCAGAAACAGGTAGGAAAAAAAAAAAACAGAAACAGGACGAAATAGCTATTATAAAAACAGAAACAGAACAGAACAGGTAAATAAAAAACAGGTCATCTGTTTCTGTTCTGTTTCTGTTTTTTGCATGAACAGAACAGAAACAGGTACTTTAAAAACAGAACAGAAACAGAAACAGTGCCCATGCTTAATCTCAAATAGTAAGCTGTATGACAAATATGGTTCAATCCCGCTTTCTAGGGCTAAAATGAGAAAGAAAATAAAATGGCTAGAACCTAGGACACGTTCTTCGGATGAGGGATGACAGATCGCCAAAGATTGTCCTGGTCAACCAGCCGTCTAGGGTCAAACGAAAAATGAGTCGTCCCCAAAGGGGGTGGTAGGATGTCGTAAGGAAAGATCTAAGGGACATGGGAACTTTTTGGTAGGCTGTAAAGAGGGAGGCTTTGAACGGGTTGGGATGGAGGAGGAGCGTGCGTTTAAGCAGTGTTTACCGCCGGTAGCTCGGTGCTTCAATGAGTTGTTAGTAGCGATAGTGGTAGCAATAATTGATCTAGCTTGGGATTGAATTCGAGAGACACTGACGAGTACATCTCGCTCAAAACAGTCTCAACAGAATTTTTGAGCAGTTGGTCCTTGCCACGCCTATTCTACACTAGTTTCAAAATTGTGCTCATCGTTGGCTCTTTTGTTTTTGTACCTTCATGCTCAGTTACGGTAATTTTTGCCAGTAAATTTCCGGCGTACGGTTCTGACGAAATTTCTTTTAGCAATGCGTACCTTTTGGAAGTTGTTTATAAGTGTCTGAGTTTTGTCTGACCTCTCTAAACGAACTTCCTACATTCTTTTCAGTTTTCGTAGAATTATCACGGTGATTATGCTCAGACGAAATGAGACGGTTCTCCGTAACTTGTGCTTCAGTCTGGTCTCCATAAAAAAATATGGTACTTATGTAGAGAGCGGTAAGTGTGCGAGAAGTGAAGTTTCGTTAGTGCTAATGAAATAAAACAAAATAGGATAAAAACATAATAGCTCAGAAACAAATTTGGGCCATATATTTGCACATTAGGGGGGTGGGGGTGGTGGTAAAGCATAACATATATTAAATACGTAACCTAACATAACCCAACCAATGTACCTTTTAGTCCCGCTAAACCCCCAAAAAACATGTTTAAATATAGTTTCTGGAGTGAGAAACCCTTTGGAAACCTGTATATCAATAGCATGTTTGGACATTTCGATGAGGTCTTTAATTGCGCACTTGCCGCTTTCTACATAAGTACCAAAAATGTTAGCAAATATATAGCAAATAGCCCTTGAAACTGGCAATCACAAACTGAAACCGCTGAAATTCTAATACTTCTTAGCTATGACGACAAAATGCTAAATCAGTTTATCTTTAAGCGAACAGGCCCACGGCAGTAGTGGCAATCAGGAATTGACGTCAATCAGGAATCCTCGTTTAGTGAATCCAAATCAGTTCAAATGTCTTCCTCCACTTCGGATTAATTCAGATCATATTCCTTTTTCAAAGTACATAAGTGCCCAATTAATTCAGATTATAAGCCGTTTTCAAAACGCAGCTACAGTTTTTCAAGGTCTCTCATCATATGCGCAACCCGATGTTAGCGGAATGAAACTAAAAAACGATCAGAAATTAAATAAAAAAACAAGTTTTTAAACTGAAAGTAAGGAGCGACATTAAAGATTAAAACGAACAGAAATTATTCCGTATATGAAAGGGGCTGTCCCCTCCTCAACGCCTCGCTCTTTACGCAAAAGTTTGGCTCTGTCTCACAACTTTATTTTTAAAACAATAAAAAACTTTAGCGTAAAGAGCGAGGCGTTGAGGAGGGTACAGCCCCTTTCATATACGAAATAATTTCTGTTCGTTTTAAGTTTTAATGTCGCTCCTTACTTTCAGTTTAAAAAACTTGTTTTTTTTATTTAATCTACACAAAAATCAATTGGCTCAAGGCCCAGATTTATCACAGGTAATCCATAATCCGCGAAATGTGCTCTTGTATTTAAGAAGTTTACTGGCCAATGATTCAATAAATATGTTGCGGTGAAAGACCGAAATCTGGTAAATGTCGACATTCACTGGTGAATGTCCGAAATTCCTTTTTCTCTGCTTGGATTCAATCAGCTTTGCCAGTCAGATTTGTCAGTCTTATGCAAGGTATGTATATATATATATATATATATATATATATATATATATATTATATATATATATATATATATATATATATATATATATAATATATATATATATATATATATATATATATATATATATATATATATATATATATATATATATGTATATATATGTATATATATATATATATATATAATATATATATATATATATATATATATATATATATATATATATATATATATATATATATATATATATATATATTTATATATATATATTTGACTATTTGACTATTTAGGATTATATGTGTTTTAAATTCAATAGACAAAACAGTTTTTCAAGAACCAAAATAAAGTCCCTCAATTCGGTTTTTTGTTCGTAAAAGTTATTTATAGGAAAGATCGTAACCAGAACTCAATTTAAGGTGGGAGTTAAAATTATTCCGATTGGGTTCCAAAAATAAATAAACTCTGGACAGCAAATATATCTACTGAAAGTGTAGATATTAAAAAAAAATTACAGATTGAAAAATTACTGAGCTTCTGACCCCTTAAAGCCTACTGGTCGCGTCAACAGCGGTGTAATTTTGTCAAAATCTGGGGGGAGGAGCTGGAGTCTATTTTCCCAAGTCAAGGAAAAATCACAGTGAAAAATGAGCTATATAGTACCATAAAGGCAAAGGTATACTAAAGAGAACTGATCTGTTTCTGTGGATACTTGAATTATGTAGGCCTACCTTAGTTTTGACAAGATTTTTGAAGACGCTTAATTCCAGATGAAGGGGGCAAAGTGGGGTTTTGTGGGTGGTTGCCCCCCTTTTCCGTTGCAAATTACGCCCCTGCGCCTCAGTGTTTCATTAATTAGTTGTCATGTTATTTAAAATAAAGCTGGATGTTTTTCTAGGACCTTTCGTTAGTGCGCTTGCAAACAAGTTTGGATTTCGAGCTGTTACCATTGCAGGCAGCTTCATAGGATGTATTGGCTTTGCCCTTTCTTCATTTGCTACTAGCGTTGAATTTTTGTTTATCACATATGGAGTAATTGGAGGTGAGTGCTCGAATCCTTTTATTTTCAGTTTAGATGGTATGGGCAAGCTGTATAGGTCCTTGTTTATAAAAAATCAATAAGGAACATATTACATTATTTATCAATTCGACAATTTTAGTTTATTTATTCTTAATTCAAAATGTGTTGTGCGCATTACGCCTTACACTTCTTCCCTATTAGTTATTAAATAAAGAAAACAAATTTTTTTTCAAACTGAAAATATGGAGAAACACTAAAATTTAAAACGAACAGAAATCGTTTCGTATATGAGGAGGGCTGCTCCTTACTCCATCCTTGCTCTTTACAGTATAGTATTAAAGTTCTTTGAAAATACTTCTCATTCAAATTCAAAGGCCCTTGTGTTTGAGTAGTCTTTCTCAAAGAACTATGACACATAACAATGCTAAGAGCAATTGTTGAGCAAAGGGCAGCCACCCTCACATAAGGAATAATTTATGTTCGTGTTAAGTTTTAACCTTACTCCTTACTTTCACTTGAAAAAACAGGAAATTCCAGCCCCAAAAATACCCGTATATTCCCAATAACAAATTCCGTATTTTAACAATGGGAAAACAGCATAGCTTACAGCCCTTTCCTGTGGGTCTATGGGGGTTATGCCATCCCCAAAGATATTGATTAGACTTTTCGACTATGCTGAATCAGATGGTTATCTTAAAAAATTTTGTTTGGCTGTCTTTGGGGTAGAAGAGGCGCGGGAGAGAGACTAGTTTCCCTGTCTGTTTGGTCACTTAAAGAGGGCACCAGAAATTTTTATTCCCATTCGAGTGAGCCCTCTTCCGATCATTTAGGACCATTGGTTCGATACGATCACCCGTGGTGAAAAAATCACCATGTGGGGATCTTTCACAAAAAAAAAAATCACAAAAACCTGGTGATCTTTCTTCTGGCAAAAAAAAATGTAGTTAACAGCTAGAAACCTCTACAACAGGGTTTTTCTGATGTAGGCCTAGTGATTTTCATTAACTTCGCTTGACTTTTTTCGCTTGACATTGCTCATTCACTTTCTTTTTTTATATCAGCAGGTGTGACTATAATGCGGCCTGGACATTCGGGTTGCCACTAGAATTTTCAAAACAATACTATCCCAAAGGACAAAAATCCCTAGTCCAAATTAGCTTGGTAATTTACCTTGTTCATTATCGCCCTATTTTGCAAATCCTCAATATGTCAAATTAAGTAATTCTGCAGAAAAAAAATCTGTAATTAAAGGCATAAAATTATTCTCAAAATCATTCTTGATAGTTTCGTTCCAGCTCACTCAAAAAGCTCCAGATTAAGCGGCTTAGTCTTAAGTTTGATCCACGCGGCCACTCTGTAACGTAAACTACTTAGCATGATTATGAGCATATGATTGATCGGCTAAAAATAGTACTCCAATCAGAAACGAGTTAACATTCTCACAGACCTTATATAAACCAGCATGATAGACTTGAGTAGCAAATGTTCTCTGTTACCCAATACCCATAAGTTCTTCTTGGAGCATCGTTAACTGATTGTAAGATTTCTAAAATACAGTTTACTTTTTTAAGTAGCCTCGAATCTCTCAAGAGAGAGACTAGTTTCCCTGTCTGTTTGGTCACTTAAAGAGGGCACCATAAATTTTTATTCCCATTCGAGTGAGCCCTCTTCCGATCATTTAGGACCATTGGTTCGATACGATCACCCGTGGTGAAAAAATCATCATGTGGTGATCTTTCACAAAAACAATCACAAAAAACGTTGTGATCTTTCTTCTGGCAAAAAAAATGTAGTTAAGAGCTAGAAACCTCTACAGCAGGGTTTTTTCTGATCTAGGCCTAGTGATTTTCATTAACTTCGCTTGACTTTTTAGGGCGTTCTCTCCCTTTTTCGAAAATCAGTCAATTTTTTCAGGCTCTTAGATTTTGATTGGTAACAATAGACTTAATGAATATTACATATTGGGAATCGGCATAAAAAGCGATTTTTTTATTTATTTATTGTTATCGAAATGTTGTGTTTTTTTAGTGTCGGTTACTATTGAGCAGAGTCGTTCCTTACTTACAGTTATCTCAAAATTTCGATCGGTTGTCTTTGAGGCAGAAGAGGCGTGGGAGAGAGGCTTGTTTCCCTGTCTATTTGGTCACTTAAAAAGGGCACCAGAAATTTTTATTCCCATTCGAGTGAGCCCTCTCCCGATCATTTAGGACCATTGGTTCGATACGATCACCCGTGGTGAAAAAATCACCATGTGGGGATCTTTCACAAAAAAAAAATCACAAAAACCTGGTGATCTTTCTTCTGGCAAAAAAAAATGTAGTTAACAGCTAGAAAACCTCTACAACAGGGTTTTTCTGATGTAGGCCTAGTGATTTTCATTAACTTCGCTTGACTTTTTAGGGCGTTCTCTCCCTTTTTCGAAAATCAGTCAATTTTTTCAGGCTCTTAGATTTTGATTGGTAACAATAGACTTAATGAATATTACATATTGGGAATCGGCATAAAAAGCGATTTTTTTATTTATTTATTGTTATCGAAATGTTGTGTTTTTTTAGTGTCGGTTACTATTGAGCAGAGTCGTTCCTTACTTACAGTTATCTCAAAATTTCGATCGGTTGTCTTTGAGGCAGAAGAGGCGTGGGAGAGAGGCTTGTTTCCCTGTCTATTTGGTAACTTAAAAAGGGCACCAGAAATTTTTATTCCCATTCGAGTGAGCCCTCTCCCGATCATTTAGGACCATTGGTTCGATACGATCACCCGTGGTGAAAAAATCACCATGTGGGGATCTTTCACAAAAAAAAAAATCACAAAAACCTGGTGATCTTTCTTCTGGCAAAAAAAAATGTAGTTAACAGCTAGAAACCTCTACAACAGGGTTTTTCTGATGTAGGCCTAGTGATTTTCATTAACTTCGCTTGACTTTTTTCGCTTGACATTGCTCATTCACTTTCTTTTTTTATATCAGCAGGTGTGACTATAATGCGGCCTGGACATTCGGGTTGCCACTAGAATTTTCAAAACAATACTATCCCAAAGGACAAAAATCCCTAGTCCAAATTAGCTTGGTAATTTACCTTGTTCATTATCGCCCTATTTTGCAAATCCTCAATATGTCAAATTAAGTAATTCTGCAGAAAAAAAATCTGTAATTAAAGGCATAAAATTATTCTCAAAATCATTCTTGATAGTTTCGTTCCAGCTCACTCAAAAAGCTCCAGATTAAGCGGCTTAGTCTTAAGTTTGATCCACGCGGCCACTCTGTAACGTAAACTACTTAGCATGATTATGAGCATATGATTGATCGGCTAAAAATAGTACTCCAATCAGAAACGAGTTAACATTCTCACAGACCTTATATAAACCAGCATGATAGACTTGAGTAGCAAATGTTCTCTGTTACCCAATACCCATAAGTTCTTCTTGGAGCATCGTTAACTGATTGTAAGATTTCTAAAATACAGTTTACTTTTTTAAGTAGCCTCGAATCTCTCAAGAGAGAGACTAGTTTCCCTGTCTGTTTGGTCACTTAAAGAGGGCACCATAAATTTTTATTCCCATTCGAGTGAGCCCTCTTCCGATCATTTAGGACCATTGGTTCGATACGATCACCCGTGGTGAAAAAATCATCATGTGGTGATCTTTCACAAAAACAATCACAAAAAACGTTGTGATCTTTCTTCTGGCAAAAAAAATGTAGTTAAGAGCTAGAAACCTCTACAGCAGGGTTTTTCTGATCTAGGCCTAGTGATTTTCATTAACTTCGCTTGACTTTTTAGGGCGTTCTCTCCCTTTTTCGAAAATCAGTCAATTTTTTCAGGCTCTTAGATTTTGATTGGTAACAATAGACTTAATGAATATTACATATTGGGAATCGGCATAAAAAGCGATTTTTTTATTTATTTATTGTTATCGAAATGTTGTGTTTTTTAGTGTCGGTTACTATTGAGCAGAGTTGTTCCTTACTTACAGTTATCTCAAAATTTCGATCGGTTGTCTTTGAGGCAGAAGAGGCGTGGGAGAGAGGCTTGTTTCCCTGTCTATTTGGTCACTTAAAAAGGGCACCAGAAATTTTTATTCCCATTCGAGTGAGCCCTCTCCCGATCATTTAGGACCATTGGTTCGATATGATCACCCGTGGTGAAAAAATCACCACGTGGTGATCTTTCACAAAAAAAAATCACAAAAAACATGGCGATCTTTTTCTGGCAAAAAAATGTAGTTGAAACCTCTACAGCAGGGTTTTCTGATGTAGGCCTAGTGATTTTCATTAACATCGCTTGACTTTTTGGGGCGTTTTCTCCCTTTTTCGAAAATCAGTCAATTTTTTCAGGCTCTTAGATTTTGATTGGTAATAATAGACTTAATGAATTTTACATATTGGGAATCGGCATAAAAAGCCATTTTTTTTATTTATCTATTGTTATCGAAATGTCGTGTTTTTTTTTAGTGTCAGTTACTATTGAGCAGAGTCGTTCCTTACTTACAGTTTGTTACCGCGAACTGTTTGACACAATTATTGTAAATATTCTTTGTTAAAACTAAAATATATTTTGCTTAACTTTAAAAAAATTGCATTTTGATTTTGCAATTTCACTGCACCTTCAAGTGTATTTTCATTCTATAATCTATTATGTAATATTTTGCTACTAATGTTTAACTTTTAGCTCAATTAAGTGCGTTTAATGCCTAATACAGTAGAATTAAGATTTGGAAGTGGCAGAACATTAATTGGAACTCAATAAAACTTATCTTATCTCTTTTGTTTGTACCTTCGATTTTATCTTCTGAGATTTTTTTTTTAGTATTTAATTGAAAAACCCACTGAAGAATCTGGCCAAAAAAGCATCTAAAGGCACTTCTAAAAAATTAGATATTTATTACAGAATAATTTTACGGGGATTGGAGGAGGGGCTGTTAAATCATGAGAAATTTTCGGATATAAATGTATTTAACTTTGACTAAGAAGGAGAGTTATGGAGACAAATCACATAGGGGAGATAATGCTGTTGGAGGCTAAATCTCTCTAAAAAAAACAAACGTAAATTAAGATTTGAAAATCTTTCATGGCTCCGAAGTACAAGAAAAATAGAAACAAATAAAGCGTCTGGTATATCAATGCCTAGATCTGTGAAATAAATAACAAGAAATAGCCTTAATTTTCCTCCCTGCTATTGTTGAGATGCGTCGCTATCTAATATTGAACAAAGTTGGAGAAACAGCACGAAAATCCTCTCTAAAGCATTACATCTTAATTTTTGTTTTATTATAAAATGAATATCGTCGGGAATACGAAATAGAAATATGTTTCCAGTCATCAAACAATTATAGCCCGTTGACAATTTCATTATGATCAAAGCAAACAATGTCAAAGAAATGTTTCTTTAGGTCCTGATTGACAGAGATGGTGGGGATCTTTCAACAAAAACTTGGATTTAGTTGTGGGAGCAGAAGATTTAAGGGGAAGGGGGTGCTCTTAGGCAGGGTCAAAACTAGGGTTTTGAGTTTGGGGGATATAAAGAATGTGTCGAAAAAATTGTCCTGTGTGCCGCCAAATGCGGACACATAGCCTAATTTAAGCCGCTGAAGACGCCCAAAGTTTCAATGGTGTCCGTACGGCGTGCCGACTGGGCTGGGAAACCTCCCCCTCCTTCCACCTTAGCTGCACCACAACTTCTAGGTCTCGTCTTTAGGCCAAAACTGTATGAAACCTGCATCAAAATTACAACACTATCGTTGAAGTGGGACTAATTAATTTTTCAATGTAAATGCAAGTGCGATAGAGAACTGCTGATGTTTTCGTTTTTCGCAGGAAGCGGTTTTGGTTTAGTGTATGTTCCAGCAGTTGTAGCAGTTGGATTTTATTTTGAAAAGAAAAGAGCTCTTGCTACTGGAATTGCCGTTTGTGGTTCAGGAATAGGAACATTTCTAATGGCACCTCTTACAACATACCTCATCAATGAATACGGCTGGAGGGGAACTCTCTTAATTCAAGCAGGTAGGTTGTTCTTGAATTTTATCAGGAGAGCTATTTCTAACCGAGGAGATTCATCACTGTCCTTAAAGGGCATCCTTAATTTTAATCTAGTTTTATCTTCTAATATATTCTAATATGATCAACTGACAGGTATCCAGTTGATCTCCACTTAAATTGCACTCTCCGAATTGTGAAATATGAAATTTAAATGAAATATATTTTTGGTTGTTTTGCCCACAAAAACTTCTTCCAAATTTGGGCTCTAACCCTGAATCTTAATTGACCCTTCTCAAAATAATATCGCATAGCCTAAGCGTCTGCTTATGCTTTGGTTTACTTATTAATATTTTTTCAGTTGAATAGAACGTTTTGAACCTTGATTCACTGTACTTGTTTTGCATTTCTGTCTAGTCGTTATTGCCATCCATGACCAAACATAAAATTAAGGCCAAAACTCACTTTTCACAAGTCTGAGAAGTTCAATATAAGCACGAATTAACTTTCTCCTCGTAATGCTGTAAGTCCCTCAAAGTAAAAATAGCTAACAACCTTTCTTCTTTTTTTCTCTCATTTTTTCTTAAGCAGGCGAGGTATTTCTAGATCCGTGCTTATGGAACATTCCTATAACACTTCTCTGAGACATCTTGGAAATTAGACTAAATAATATTTACTGAAATGAATCTAAAATGAACTCCAAAAAATCCATTATTGTCTGGGAGCTGGCATGGCGGTATGCTGAAAGTTCTGAGATAGCTACTAGATTTAAAAGTATCAATAAACTATTATATAGATCTACTTTTTCATTTTTACACGACGTTTTAATGTATTTAAACATATGCGTTAAACGTATTTAAAACATCAAAGAACCCTATTCAAGAGCCCACGAGAGCTTCAGTCATGAAGAAGATCAAAAGCCACGCATAATTTCCATCCATGGCAAAGCATACCATATATTAAATACGTAACCTAACCTAACCTAGGTACTTCCCCCCCCCCTAAACCCCAGAAAACAACAGTATAAATATCGTAAACGTAATCAAAATCACACTTTGCATTGCATGACTCCCTTGAATTAACCCGTCTTTAGCGGGTTTTTCGTGACTGGTTTCATTGCGTTATATAAAAGAGTACGTTTAATACATAAGTACCTTATATTCATTTAAAAAGGGCACGAGATATGGTCATTTCCTTCCAATGTATTTTAAGCCATGCAAGCCCTTCACCCATGCAAAAATTATACCCTGTGAAATGTTTGTTCTATGTTGTTAATATGATTAGATATTCAGACCTAAAGACATTTCAATTAGAGCTATAGAACCTCAACTGTAGATACATTGTTGATTTTCTAGCTGATTCATGCTGCGGGGTTGTTGCAGGAAAACGTCGCTGACATTTATTTCAATGTTTCGTTTAATTTAACTGAATTGCTTCCTATTTTGTAAAATTATATATAGGGTTTTGTAAAAGCGCATAAGCTGTTATAAAGGAGGGGC